>PVJX010005533.1:0-84723 GCA_004027295.1 Dolichotis patagonum | reverse complement strand
TTCACCTTTTTCATTTCTTATTGCATGAATTTGAGTTTTTTCTTTCCTTTTTTTAATAAGGTTGGCCAGGGGCTTATCAATTTTATTTATTCTTTCAAAGAACCAACTCTTTGATTCATTGATCCTTTGTACTGTTTTCTTAGTCTCTATTGCATTAATTTCTGCTCTAATCTTTATAATTTCCTCCCTTCTTTTGGCTGTGGGCTTGGCTTGCTCTTTTTTTTCTAGATGTTTGAGTTGTAGCATCAGGTTGTTTATTTGTGTTTGTTCTGTCTTCCTGATGTGGAAACTCAATGCAATAAATTTTCCTCTGAGGACTGCTTTCATTGCATCCCACAAAATCCGTTAAGTTGTGTTTGTGTTTTCATTTACTTGTAGATATTGTTTAATTTCTTCTGTGACCCACCTATTGCTCAAGAGTGTATTATTCAGTTTCCATGTGTTTGTAGGTTTTTTGCAATTTCTTTTATCATTAATTTCTAGATTCACAGCACTATGATCCGATAACATGCATGGGATAATTTCAGTTCTTTTGCATTTACTTAAATATGTTCTGTGGGCTAGTATATGGTCTGTTTTAGAGAATGTGCCATGTACTGCTGAGAAGAAGGTGTATTCTGATGTTGTTGGATGGAACACTCTGTATACATCTATCAAGTCCATTTGTTCACAGGTGTGATTCAGTTCTGTTATGTCTTTGCTGATTTTCTGTCTAGTTGATCTGTCCCTTTGGGTCAATGGTGTGTTAAAATCTCCTGTTATACTTGTATTATTGCTTATTTGATTTTTCATTTCTGTTAGTATTTGCTTTATATAGCTGGGTGCTCTGGAATTTGGTGCATATATATTTAAGATTGTTATCTCTTCCTCTTAAAGTTTTCCCCTAACTAGTATGTAGTGACCTGCTTTATCTCTTTGGATCATTCTTGGTTTGAAATTCACATTGTCTGCAAGCAGTATTGCTACTAATGCTTTTTTTTTTTTTTTGGTTTCCTGTTGCATGAAGTATTGTTTTTTATCCCTTGACTTTCAGTCTACGAGTGTCCTTTTGGGTTAGATGGGTTTCTTGTAGACAGCATATGGTTGGATGTTGTTTCTTGATCCATTCTGCCAGTCTGTTTCTTTTGATTGGCAAGTGGAGGTCATTTACATTAATGGTTGTAACTGTTATATATTGGTTTATTGTTGACATGTTATCTTTCTGCTGTTGTGTGTTAAGCTTTCCATTCTGTTTAATTGTCTGCCTTGCTTGGTGGTTTTATCCTGTATGTATCTAGAATGTCTTTCAGTATTCTTTGTAGGGTTGGTTTGGTGTTCATTAAGTTCTTCAGCTGTTCTTTGTCATGGAAGTATCTTATTTCTCCAACCATTTTGAAGGACAGTTTTGCAGGATATGTCAGTCTGGGTTGGAAGTGGTTTTCCTTTAGGATCTGAAATACTTCACTCCATGCTCTTCTTGATTTCATTGTTTGTGTTGAGAAGTCTGCCATGATTCTGATAGGTTTTCCTTTATAGGTGATCTCTCTTTTCTCTCTAACAGTTTTTAGTATTCTTATGTTGGATTTCTGGGATGGTGATTATTTTGTGTCTAGGTGTAGTTTTATTTTGGTTATGGCTGTTTGGAGTTCTATATGCTTCACTTATCCAGATGTCTGTTTCTCTTCTCTTGTTTGTGAAGTTTTCAGCTATTACTTCTGTAAATATCCTCTTGATATCATTTGGGCCGTCCCCTTCTTTTTCATTTATCCCTATTAATCTTATGTTACTTTTCTTTGCATCATCTTGCAGGTGTTGAATTGTTATTTCCTGATTCTTTGTTATTTTTAAAAGATCTTGTCTTTTCTGCTCACTGGCTGCAATCTTATCTTCGAGGTCTGAAATCCTATCTTCACTTTCATTGAGGTGGTTTTTACAGCTTTCAATAGAATTTTTGATTTCCTGTGTATCTCTTTGAATCTGCTTTATGCATTCTGTTTGTTTCTTATATTGTTCATTCAGGGATTCTATCTGTTTGCTATGTTCCTCTAATTTTTTAGCTGTGTTTTCACTAGATGCATTCACTACTTCTTTCACTATTTTTATCAATTCTTCTTTTACCTGGGCAAGTATTTCTGATTTGAATTTCTCCATAGCTTTCCCTATTTGCATATTTATTTCATTTGATATCATTTCAGATATTTCAGGTGTATGGCTTCTTTTTTCTTCTATGTACACAGCTTCTAAGCTTTCTTGGGGAGGTCTAGGGCTTTGAGCCTGCCTTTTGGTCTTTCCTTTTGTCATTTTTCTGTATTTCCTTGCTTTGAGCGGTGTTCCAAAGCTTTCTCTGCATGTGTGACGAATTACCTCTTGCACCCTCAGTTCCTGCAGGGGCAGTGGTTCCCCACAGGCTCTTGGCTTCCTCACAGGGTCCTAACTCTCCTCTGTGGGCTCCTGGCTCCCTAAGTTGTAAGGCAAATGCTGGGTGTGGTCAACCCGGAGCCTGTGGAATCTCAGGCAGGCCAGGCCACCATGCTTTGTCCCAGGCAGGTCTCCAGGAGGTTCCCTGCAAGCGAAGGGTGGGCCTACAGGTCCCAAAGAGTCAGGCCAAAATGCTGGTTTCTGCAAAGTTCCCGGTCCCAAACAGACCTGGCCAAGATGCCAGTCTCCACAACATTCCCCATCCAAACAGCCCAGACCTCTCTGTGGGTCCATGAGGTTCCGGTCCCAAAAGGTCAGGCTGAGATGCTGGTCTCTGGGAGATTTCCTGGTAGTGAAGGGCGGGGCTATGGGCCCAGACAGACCTGGCCCAGATGCTGATCTCAGGGCAGTTCCGAGGGCCTACCAGTCCGAAACAGTCACGCCGAGATGCTGGTCTGCGCAGACTTTCAATCCAAACAGCCTGGCCCACTCTGTGGGTCCCAGAGGTTCGGGTCCCACAGAGTCAGGCCGCAATGCTGGTCTCTTGATTTTTATTTTTCTTTTCTGACTGTTCTCTTTTTTCTGTGCTTCATCCTGGAATGGTGGCTGATGTGAAGAAATTCAAAGTTTTATAAGCAGGTCAATATGTCAATTTAAGAAAGCATTTCTTTCCGCCATTTTCACGAGAAGACAGCTGTCTGTCAAGGCCGTCTTGACTACTCAGGTGCCCATCTATTTAAAGATTTTTATTAATTGCTGTTATTGTTTTCAAGGTAAATGACTCAAAAATATTTCTGCATAAATAGTGTGAGGTCTATCTGCAAGATTTAATATTTGTGAATAAAATTTAATTAAATTCCAGGCAGTGCCTTAGCATTTAAAGTATGCATATCAAAAATCATCCCCTTTGGAAAGGTCACTTGACACTTAAAATATTGTTCCTAAAATCTATACCAGGGGATGTGTTAATTAACAAGCGAATCAGAAGGAATTAATATTATAGACAAAGGAATTAATATTGTAGGTGTCCCGAATGATGAGTGACACTGCATGAAAATCTGTCACTCTTGCGTCCATCCTGCAAAGCCAGTCTCTCACATCACCTGAGCTATTGGAGTTCTGGCTCTCCCTGGCTCTAAAAGTGCCTGTTTAGCAGGGATCCGCCTCCTACAGGCAAAGGGGCCCTGCATTGACACTGGGGGTCCTCCCCTCCACAGTGAGCGTTAGCTCAAGCGCTCCACACAGGAAGGGGAAGAGAAGGAGTTCCCCGAGCTACAGGAAGAGGAGAGAGATCGCATTTTGCTTTGTGGTGCTGCATGATTACTTGCTGGGAATTTTACAAAGTTTTACAAAACTTACTGAATTTTGATAAAACCCTGGACAGTGAAATTCAAGGAATGATACCAAATGGACTCCTCTTGGAAATATAGGTGATATTATTTCATCTAAAATTATGATGTATCATGAATTAACCATTTACCATGAATTAAGCTATTCTTCCAGACTTCTTATTTATCCTGTGGGCACATATACATGTGATAACACATATGTATTGCATTACTTGCATGCATGAGAGCTAGCAAGAAAAATTCAGACATATTCACAGCTTCTGGGGACTACCTCTAGGTAATTTTAATTTTCTTCTTGATATTTTTTATTTTCTAAATTTCTCTTAAGAAATACAGCAAAATGTTATAATTAAAAATGCAATAAATGCTATAAAAATCTGCATTCACACTTCACAGTTGCAGATTTGCTCAAAGGAAACAGATGGCTGTTAGCCCTGTAACATTCTGTCTCCTAAAATTAGAGACAGACACTGCAGCGTGATCCACTGCACGAAATGGATTCTCAATTTAAAAATGCAAGGAGACATAATTGCAAAACATTAACCTAATCTGTTTTGCTGAAGGTGTATGCAGGCAGCCCAATCGTTTATGAACTGCAGACCCTCCAAGCTGTGTAGAGAGCAGTGTAGAAAAGAGACGGGCTCCTGCTCCCACAGGGCATGCGCTGATGATTATCTTCATGCACATGACTTTTCTCTGTCTCTCTGTCTCTGTCTCTGTCTCTGTCTCTCTCAACTTCTGTAGATTTAGAAATCCATCTGCTTTTTTCACTTGTCTAGGTCTCCTTCCACTTGCATAAGATAGCAGGTGCTAAATAGATACAAGCTAAACTGAAGCTGAGAGGATTTGCTTATGATGTCCAAACCAGTAGAAATCAATTCACCAGAACATTTGAGTGCCTGTTGACAGGCGTGTGGCTAAGTTGCAAAAAGGAGCAAGGCTTGGCCTTTGAGCCCCTAGGGTTCGTGCTCGCACTGAGAGTCAAGTCTGAGACTGACACTCCCTGGCAGAGTCTTATACTAAACATACAATTAGCTAAGTAGAAAAAGTCTGACTCCTCTCAAAACTGAGAGTACATGAGAGACATCATAGGGAGGTCATTCCAGAGCAGGGTCCTTAAAGGATAAGAGTTAGCAGGGTAAATGAGGAAAAGGCCTGTCCAAGACAGAAGCAGCAGCGTGTGCAATTGTGCCTATGCTTAAAACCACATGGTAGATCTTTGTATCTGGCTAAGTAGACTGCTGAGAAGAGGAACAGTTTACAAGGCAGAACACGGGAGTAAACTTTTGTGGTATCACAGGCATGGATGGTTCATCACCAGTGATTAACCAGCAATGTGTAGGCGACCATTTGGGGCAACTTCATGTAGGATCTCCTCTGGGAAAGGAGGAGGATAAAAATGAGTGCAAGAGGGGCTGACAAGGGGATCCAGAGGCAGGCAGAGCAGAGAATGAGCCAAGCTTATTGGGAAAGCAGAAGACAGAATTAAAGAACCATCCTAAAGGCCCAAGGGCATCATGTGTAGGCATAGCTTATGCATTGAGCAAAGCTTTGTTGAATTAAAGAATAACTTGAAATTCACTCAATTTAACTGTCATGTCAGATGACTGGAAAGATATTTTGGAAAATGTTCCACTAAAGTAAGATTTTCTATACATTTTTATAACATGATGTCAAATATATCCAGCTTGTCACATACTAATAATAATTATAATAATAATAAACAGTAACAATGTCATATAATATTTATGTCCATGACACTAAAATGATCATCTGAAAACTCTGTGACTAAGAAAAATAAGCTGCAGTTATTTTAGTATGTAAAAAGATGGAAAAAATGATATTTAAACAAGCAAAGAACTTGTGCTGTCAAATTTTAAAAGGCATGTGCATATCTGCTCTTTAATCCTAAATCTAAGATTATTTCAGGAAGCTAAACTGCAAAGATGATTAGTTTGTGTCTATGAAAGAATAATAGCATAATCTGATCATGATCAGTCCTAATAGCAAAGTGAGTAATTCAAATAACATTATGGAAAATTCACATAAAAAATATTTTTCCAGTTAAGTTTTTCTGAAAGAAACGTATCTTTAAAATTGCATCAAGGAAGCCATCGTTATTGGACTGGTGCTGAATTAAGCAGAAGTTCTTCCATTCCCAAATTTATTTTTAGTAAGTTGACATGATCAATTACTACTACAGAAGAATAATTGTGAGTCTAAAAGTCTATAGCTTTCACCAATGAGAGTTTTCTTGAAGATTCCATTCCTCTTGGATATGGCTTCAAAAACACAGTGATTGAAAAGAGAATGCCAAGTGAGAGCACTAAAGGTAAAATGACTCAAAGGTTTATTGCTTTTCTTCTGATTTAAACACCAGAGGAAAGCTTTAAAAAGAAAAACACATCCCTTGCATCCTAAGCATTTTTTTCCATTGAATACACCTTCAAATCTCATGCATTTATTTGCAAAACTCTTGCCCCTCTGTTATCACTCTGCCATGCAGCAGTCATGACAACCTTTTGGGACAAATATTGAAGTGGATGTCTCCCCTGATTAAATTCCTCCCATATTTCCCACTTCCTTTGGAATTGAATTGGAGGTCTCTGCTGTGACCCACAAACTCTGATTATTTTCTCTGCCTTTTTGTGAAGCCCCACCATTTTTCAGAAATTTGTGTTCTTCTGTGCCTTTCCATGATCTCATTTCAGATTCTTCTCTGAACACTCACTACTCTTACATCTCCATACTTTGGGCACCCAGGCTCCCAGAGATTTGGCAGTCACAGTGGAAAGGACCTTCTACAAACTTGGATGTGAGAAAGAGGAGGGATGTGAGAAGCTGACCATGGCACCATGTCTAGACTTCCTTCACTTAAACAAGTTAATACACTAACTTTACTATGGAAAACAAAGCAATGACAAAAGATCACAGCTGTTTAGAGAATGCTACTAATTACATCATAAGAATGACTGAGTAGGTTTGTGATTTTCTCATAAATGTCATCCTCTTTTTCCCTAGACTAGAGCACAGAAAAATTTGGTTAAGGGGACAGTGTGACATAAGCAATATGACTGACCAATGTTATATTCAGAAAGAGACCATACACCCCCAAATAAATGAAGTCTTAAAATTTGGGATACCGCCCAACCAACTCAAAACACCCAACTGGCTATAAGATGTACAGCAGAATGACCCGTTGGTTAGCTGACAAAAGGGGCTCTTACAAGTCTCAAATCAGGGTAACCGTAAACTATTCACAGACATGTGAGGTAAAGGGAGTCAGATTTCAACAGGAGGACCCAACAGGAAAAGGGGCCAATTCCAAACATGAGTTTTGAAGAAAGAAGTTGAAAGAAACAAAGATGAGTAGAAAGTTACGGAAGAAGAAAATCTTTGCAAGCAGGTGGCTGCACAGTGACCCATAGATAACGCCCAGGAATCAAGAAGGTAAAGACATGGCCTGAAGAAAACCGAGCAGGAAATGGAGATGTGGAGGATCGCTAGATTGAAGGGGTCCCTGGTACAGAAAGTTATTCTAATTCAGCAGAAGGCAAATGAAAACGATAGCAAGCTACTATCCCTTACCTGCTGGTTTAGAAAAACTGCCAAGACTAGTAATTGCCATGTTAGCAGGGGTGTGGGGAACACAGACTCTGGGGTGAATGTGGATTTGCTAATCTCACGGGAAGAATACATTGGCATTAGTTGTGATTTTAGGGATCCATCCTAAAGAAATACTTCACTAGGATCCAGAGAATCAGAAACACAGATGTTCATCATGACACTGCTTGGAAGCAAAATAGTGGAAACTAATGCCTGCCAGTAATAGAAGAGCTAATAGTCTTGGAAAAGCATAGAATATCAGGTGTCCTCTAAAATAATGAGCTAAATTTATATATTAACACATAAAATTCTCTGAAACATATTGTTAATTGGGAAAAAATCATATCATTCCAACTGGCAACAAACAAATTCAGAATCAAAAATTCTCCCAGGCAAAGCCACTTGATGTGTGCAGAGGCTTTTCAAACTAGCCTCAAAATAAAGAGATTACACACTACAGCTGCTGGTAGTCACCTGTGCAGACAAGAGGGGCCTGGGGCCAGGGGTGGAGGAAGGATCTCCTCAGTGCACCAAACTTGGGTGGCCTTCAAAATGTCCCAGGATGGTGGAAAAGACTGGAAAGAATGTGCTTGGCTGAAAGAAGAAAATGAATGAGAGTGCTGTCTGGGCCGGGGTGCAACGGATTCTTGTTTTCACCTCTTAAGGGCATCGTTAGAACTACTGAAACAGTCGCTTGGATTAATGTTAAAGTTATTCATTAGCATCAAATAGTAATCTTAGAAGGTCTTTTCTGTTGCAGAACTGGAAAAAGCAAAACAAGAAACCACCACCAAAAGCATTTGCCTATAACCTGTCCTTGTAAACACAGAGTATGAAGCAGCATTTTCCATAAAACTTAGGGGAAAAAAATATAACAACCATCTGGCTCATCCAAGCTGCAATATCCCACATGAGTAAAATATTTGTCATAACTGCAGCAATATCTTTCTTTTTGTATCCAAGATGTCAATTCTTTCCAAAAAACATCAAATAAGTAGTGAGACTGAAGACGCTGGAATCACGGTGCCAAAACGTAGAGATTTCCTGGTTGTGGAGAGAAGCTCACTGATGAATAAACACTGCATCAGAGTGACGGTGAGGAGGTTTTAATTGCAGACAAAAGTAACCAACTATGATTAAGTGGAGGAAAAAGAGAAGGCATTAGGCCTAACAAGTGGCTCCCAGAAGCACAGGAATGGTTGAGATACCAGGCTCACACACAGGGCTTCTGTAGGTAGCCAGTAACTGTGTCAAAAATCGGTATCATCTCTGAGATGCTGTCTTTAGGAACCTATAAAAACAGCAAGTACTCATGTGAATAACAATATTCACAATATTCCTCCATGTTATGCCTTTCAAGTGTCATAAATCTTCTATTTTCCCAACAATTATTATGTCTATTTTACAGACAAGAAAGACATTATATAAACAAGCCAAATCAAGCCAGACAACCCAACTCGGGAACATTTTCTTAAGCACCAGAAGATTCAGCCTCTGCCAAGTTGTCAGCAAAGACTGTGTAGAGGTTTTCCCACAAACACGGCTGCTAAGTCAGCATCCAGGTATCTGTGTCTGTCCTGTCGCCTCTGTTTGTTGAACAGGAAGCAAGGCTACCTTGCTACCTCCAGAGCCTGCCGCTCAAATCCTTCCCCGTGACTGCTCCTGCTCTCTCTTCTTCCTTGTGCCTAGAGAACAGTCATGTCCAGAGTGATCTTGAAAGCCATGTGTTAGTGATGGATCCTCACAACCTGTGTCCCTGATTGACTGTGGGGAATGCAACAGACCTCCCCTGATCCCACATCCATGTTACTTAAGGAAGAAATGCGTGGCTCTCGCGAAAGACCATTGAGATTTCAAAAAGCGTCTGCCGTAACCACCAGCATCATCGTAGCTAACACATCCAGACATGGAAAGCGCAGTAGAAAACTACAGACCAGAGAATGGATGTGTAAGAAAATGTTCCCAAAATATGAAGAAAACAATTACATATACCTTTAAAATCACCCCTGTTGCAAGACTCTTTGTTCTAATGGAAACTGCATTTTAGGAGGAACTGAATGTAAATATTCAGGGCTTCGTAACTGGCTAAGGAGCCTGAGTTTCTAGAATTTCTCAGGCTCTTGGAATGAACTGCTTGCAAGAGGAAGGGTAACACTGGACTCCAGGGGTGCTGCCATCCTCAGTGTCCTGCTCCGGCTGCCCTGGGCTGCCTCAGGACTGCTCTTCCAGCTCAGGTCTCAGTGCTCAAACCAGTGGGAAAACACAAACAGCAACAATTGGTCATTTTTTTTCTCTCTTCGGGGGTTTACAATCTAAGGGAAAAGGTTGGATTGGGCTTCGAAGGAGGTGTTGGATGACGTCCTTGGCTTCATCTAACATTCTCTCATGAGTTAAGATGAGATTGACAGAAACAAGAGCCAAAGATGTTGAGTGCCTGTTTACTAGTGGTTTTATTATATTCTTTTTGGAGAGGCAAATCTCAATCTATCGATTCATAGAGTTTCTTCTGCGATCTTGTCAGGAATCAATTCAGTCCATCTTGTCTGCCACTGTGTCCTGAATACATTTGCGTACATCATTTCATGTAAGGCTCTGATACATTTCTGAAATTAGTACCATAATGTTCACAATGGATAGGTCAGAGGGAAACTTCTTGCCTAAACTTATGCTTTCAAGAAGAGACTGAGTGAGGACTTGAACCAGAGCTGTCATCTGTACTCCCAGAACTACGTCCCCTTCTCTAGAGCTGTCATCTTGCTCTCTATGCCATGTCTTTCTCTTGAGGTATTTCCAGCTCTTATTTATCACTGCCAAATACCTATTTCCCTCCTGAGTCTCCCAGTGTGAAACTGAAATCTCAAGGGTGACACTCACCTCATTCTGCTGCAACCTGGAGGGAGGGAAGAAGGGAGGAGGAAGAAAACAGAAAATAGCTCAGCAGATGTTGCCAGATAAATGTTTTTTTTTTAAGTGCAAGTTGCTAATGTGGAGGTTTATTTTGGGGCATGCCAGTTTTAGCAGATGTTTTCGAAGACGAATACCTGCTTAGACAATTATGTATCAAAATTTATAGTAGGTTTGCATAAAGATTCCATCTCTTTTTTTATAAAAAGGTAATATAATATGATTTCTTATACAGATTTAGCATTTTTATCTGGGGTTAGTTCTTTGGGACTAATTTGGACCCGAAATTTATTCTTGAACTATTGTATTTATAAAATTGGACCATGCAAAACAGAAAGTAGAAACAGACTATGCCTTCAGACCCAAGTAGAGAATGTAATTAGGCAGCACAATGCCTAGAATCTCTGACACTCAGAAACTGGAGCACCAGTTAATTACTGCTCTCTTGTTTTTGGACATAAATATTTACACTTCATTTCTCGTTAAAATTCTGCTGCTTAAAATATTAAGCCTAAAATTCTGATTGCTGGATAATTAATGGCAAAATAATGTATCAAAACTTTCAAGGAACTGAAAATCTGCGATTTTCTCTATGGACATTCTCACTGTGTGGAAGAAACACTCCCCAAAATACTGCACAGAAAACTTCCAGGATCCCATCTACCCATGAGTAAGTACTGAAGTATTGGGGTCTGTATATAAATGGAAATTAGCTCCTCCTCTTTGGCTGCTTATATCTCATGGATGTCATGTATCAAGACTGATATAACTCCTAAGGAGGTCTCTTTCTGGATGGGAAAAAGTTGCAGAAATAAAGGAGACTGGCTCTAGACCTGGGTCTGCAACAGAAATGTGTACCTGGGAAAAATGATGCTTTGAGATACTTGAGAATCATAATGGGGGGTTCAGCAGAAAATCTCCTTTATCTTTTTCAAGATTGGTTTATATCTCGGGCCATGGGGTACTTCAGAGAGAGCACAAAGTGCAGGGGAGTTTGCTTTCCAATTAGCAAACACAGCTGAGGCCTCTGGTTTGATAGCAGTCTGTTTGTAGTTACATCTGTCATCCCTTGATGGACTGTATCCTTTCTCTGTATCTGCTAGTAATTTTCTCAGGAGCTCTGGAGCCTTTCAATGTTCAAGTTTTTCTGAATGGAATGGACATGACAGCAGGTGTCACCCCCAGTGAACTACTATCTGTCAAGTGCTCCACCACTGGGCAACTTCTGGCATGCCCAGTTCAATCCCCACTGATTCCTCCTGACATTACCCACCAGAGAAACCCCCAGATGTAACGAGCCTCTTCACAATGTCTTTTTTCACACTCTTCTCTATCTGGAAAAGTTTTGCTCCTAGATTTCCTTTCATAGCAAAGAAAAGTATTCATTCTTGAAGACCATGTTCTGATGTCTTGAGATCTGGAACAATTCTCCTAAGGTGTTACTCAGCTTCCATGGTAATGGACTTCTATCATCATCTGACAGCACTGATAGTATGGATTTGAATGCACGTACCCCAGGCTGCCTATAAGGTCCTCAAACACAGGAAGATATCGTGCTCTCCTCTGTAGCTCCTGACCCAGCGTACATCTCAGATACATTGGGACAACTCTGCATGTCACTCATGGTCCTCCATTCCTCAGAACATGTAAATTGGAAAGAACTGACTTCAGACTATAATAGGCCCTGCAAAGACAGGACCGGTTCACTTGAGGGGAAATCGGACATGCCTACGTCCAGAGACTAGCCTTATTACGACATCTCTTCCCTCTGGTTCTGCATTACTCAGAAAACGCTTTATTCCCACAATTTGCGTGGGCCTTTGTCAAGTATTGGCAGCAAGATGTTTGGGGATTATATGCTCATGGTGGACTTACTAATGGTCAGTTTGAGAGAGAACACCTAGCTGAACAGAGCTGGCATGATTCTGGATGTGGAAGACACACCTGAGGATTGTTGCTAGAATAACATAGAAAGAGACTAGGAGAGGAAAATTGTATGTTGTTGATTTTTCCGGAGAAGTTTGCTGCAGCTGATTTTCCTGATAAAACCTGACTATTCTCATCAGAACAGGAACAGGGTTCAGCTCCTCGGTGGTGCCAGGCATGGCTGCTGTTCTTTTCAGGGGAGCTCCGGTCTTCCCTTGAGCATTGCGTCCTGGCTCCATTGCAGGAAAGATCCATGGCGCAGATCCTTCATCCTGTCGGCATAGACCTTCTAGGTTCCACTACTCACCTTTGGGCCTTCTCAGTGCAGACTTGATACAGACTTGCCTGAGACATTGTTGTGGGTTCTAAGCCTCTGGCTGGACTTGTGGAGGACATTTCCACAGGCTCTAGATCTTCAGCTCCACTCACCCAGATCGTTGCTATGGGATCCAGGCCCTTGACTGGATTCTTTGGGTCTCGAGCACACAAGCAGATCTCCTGAATTGTTCTGCATTTCACTTTTTCAGTGGATACTATAATCTTCTACATTATATATTCTATATTGAATCTACTCCCTGGCAAACCCTAACTACAACAATGACCTAAAAGAAAAGATGGATCACCTATTTCCAGTGACCACATGTGACTTCTCATGGAATGGTCCAGTTGGCAAGGATTGGGTTTCATGTTGGTCCTGAGGGCCTGCTGAAGGTAGAGGACAGGCTAATACAGTTGGAATCAAAGTCCAAGGGAGTTGTCTGCTCATTCCAAGGGCTGCAGGGTGCTGAGACTGTCAGCTAAGACGGGACAGGGCTGAGGGAAGAAAGCTGCTGAATGCGACCAAAAGCAAAGAAGGGATCCTCAGTGGATTAAAAACTACTGTTGTTCATTATAATTGTCTTAGCATCGTGTGTGACACATACCAAGGGCCTTGGATGCTCACTGACTCAATGGATTTGCCAAAGTGTAGGTTAGGGTTTATTTCTCTCTCTCACCTCATCAAAGATTCAAATGACTTCATAGAAAGAGTTTGGCCCTACATGTTGTGAGTGTACATTTGTATATTTATTCAAGACTCACACTCTCCCCAAGCTCACAACATCCTGAGCTCAGTTTCCAACATGATTTTTTTTATTTATATGAAGAGATTCTCATCCAGCAATCCAGTTGGGCTACTTTTAGATTTCTGCCCACAAGCATAGAGACCGATCTGTTTCCTACAAAGTGTTGTTTGCTGTGATAATCTCACCTCCATCAAATGTTCCTATCTTTAACTCCTTGTTAAAAGCATGCAGAGAAAACTCAACAGAGATAAGGCCATGAGCTAAGCATGGTTGGGAATATCATTCAGTAGTAAGATACCTGGCTGGAGAAATGTGGATTTAGCTTTAAGTATACTTTTCCTGGCAAATCAGCTTCCATGTGCTACTGCACTTCTACCAGCCATTGTTTTATCTATAAAGGCTTTGGTTAGATGATTTCTTGGTATCTTGAGTCCTTTTGTATTAATTTTCTGGATATGCACAGCAGATGCTTACGACAAGAACACCACTTGAAGAACTATGGCCTCACTCAAACCACTAGAGTCTCGAACGAGGCACATTCCTTGTTGCTCAATACTAAACTGACTATCTGTCCAGTTAACACAGAATTTATCTTTGTGCTTCAAGTCATGCAAAATTATATAAATCCAATTCAATTTTAAGCAATATGCTTTTCTCTGTTTCTTCTTATCAACCACATTGTGCATGCTCTGCTTTGTAGCCACTTTGTCCTCAATGTGAAAGCAATGGGAGTAGTAGATCTTTAAGAAGTGCAGACTATTGCAAGGGGAGCGGGTCATGGGGTGCTGCCCTCGGAAGTCCCCAATACCTTGTTGCAGGAATGGGCCAAGTCCCCTATGACTAGATTAATTCTAGAGAGAACTGATTAATGTAAAATGAATTTGGATTCCTGAACTCACTTCTGCACTCACACACATGCTTTTATCACATGTGCCTGTTTATCTGAGCTCTTGTAATGGAGTAAGAGAAACCCTGGAATTGTGCTCTTTGGATTTTCCAGCCACCAGAATCAAGACCCAAATGTACCTCTTTTCTTTATGTTGCATTCAGTCTCGGGCATTTTGTTATAGCAATACAAAGCAGACTAAACCAATGCCTCTCAAGAACTAAGGTTGGATTCCATAACACTTTTACTTACCCTTTGATTTCCTTGCATTTACTGATGCAATGTCTTCCAGAAAGAAACTCATCTCTCCCTTGCACTTGTTCATACCCTACCTACCCCAGGAAAATTGCTGAATTCTGTAGTTTTGATGTTTTCCCACATGGCTCCTTCTATCAGAATGCTTCTTATCATAACACTCACTTACCTCTCATTTAACACTCATGACTTCTTGCTTGTGCTTTGCACAACAGTGATAATTTTATATCTCATATGATAGTACTTGGAGGATTTGTCTCATTTCCCCTCTCTGGACTGCAAGCTCCTTTCCATTAGGGTATGATATTGCAAGTTTTTGAGCAGGAATGAACTTTGTTGTAAGATAAACCATAATCAAATCCCAGCACAGTCACCTGATTTCTTGGCAAATCACTTAATCTCTATGATCACGAGATTCCTTACCATTAAAATGTTGAATGATGAAAAGAAAAATGAAATCATGTAATATTTTCATAGCTATGGGTCACATTTGTTTCACATGCAGTGAACTCTCGTAAGAGTTTCTGAAGATCTTTCTCATTATTGAACTTCAAATAAAATCCCAATTTTTTACTAAGGCTCACAATGCTGGATATAGGCTGACTACTGCTTCTCCTCTTTCATTGGCTTGCTTATAATAGTTTTATTGGGGTATAAGCAATACACAGTATAGTGAATATATTGAAATATATGTTTTTTATAATTTAACAGATGTATACACTTACAAAACCATCATTAAAATAAAGATGATAAATGTCATAAGCCATTGCAAATTCCCATGTCCTCCCTTTTAGTTCTTTCTTCTTATATCTATCTTCTCTATCATGCCCCCATGCTATCTCTAGCCAGAGATGATCTGTTTTCTGTCATTACACATCAGTTTGCATTTCCTAGAATTTTATAAGAATAGAATCATTGTGTGCATACTATTTTATTCCAGTTCCTTTCATTACTTCTGTAATACATTGCTTGTAGTATATAGTCATGATTATTAATATTATTCTATTACATGAATATGCCATAATTTGTTGATGGACATTTGGATTATTTCCAATTTTATTTGCAAATGAAGTTTCTTTGTAGTTTCTGTATAAGTGGTTGTGTATACATACATTTTTTTAAGATAAATATCTAATAAAGGAATAGTTGGGTCACAGGGAGTAAAAGTTCAACTTTTAAAGAAGCTGCCAACTATTTCCAACATGGAGGTACTGTGTCAAAGTTTCTACGAGAAGCTGTCTTCTATGAGGTTCTCTTTATTTTTTTAAAGAGTTGGACTCACCAGTTTTATTTTATTTTAGAAAATTGGAAAGTTTCATTATGGCATCTTAGAGTGGTTTTAACTTGCAGTTCCCAGCACGCAGTGAAACTGAGCCTCTTAGCATAGATTTCATTGCTATCCACGTGTCTTCTGCAGTTTTGTCTGTCCAGATCATTGGCCTCCCTGTTTTAATTGCTTTATTCTCATATTATTTTGTTTAGGATTTCTTTCAGTGATTAAGAAGCAAGTTATTATCAGGTAGATAATTTCTTTCCAGTTTATGGTTTATTTGATTCCCATGAAACTACCTTGAAGAGCAGAGGTTCTTCCTTTCAATAAAGTCCAATTTACCAAGTTGATATGTGACAAATGGAATTTTGGGCACTGAATCTAAGAAGTTTTGACCGATATCACCTGAGGTTACAAGAAATTTATCCCATCTTTTCTGTAAACAATTTTATATGTATGTTCTACATTTAAGAGTGTTATACATTTGATTTTATTTCTGTGTCTGATATATCAGTTGAAGATCACTGTTTGCATATGTACAGTTGAGTCTTTCAGCACCATTTTAGAAGACTTCCTCCACTGAATTACTTTTGCAGTCTGTCTAAAATGTATGTATGGATCTCTTTCTAGAGACCTTATTCTCTTTTACTGATTTGTTTCACAGGCTTTATACAAACTTCTTAGTGAAATTTATTATTCTGGTTTTATAATAAGAGATTAATAAGTCTCAAAATAATTTGTCTTTGAACTTTATTATTTTTCAAAGCTGTTTTCTTATTGTAGATTATTTGAATTTTCACGTAAAATTTAGAATGAGCTTGTCAATTTCTAAGGAAAAGTAAGCCTCTTTGTATGTTGATTGGAATTTCATTTAACCTACAGAACAGTTTGTGAAGCCTCAGTTTCATAATAAAGAGTTTCTTTGTACATGAGCACACAAGGAAGGCGTACGTTACCATGTAAGTTTGTTTGCATTTCAGCAGGTTTTTTGCAGCTTTCACTGTTAGATCTTTTGCAACTTTTGTCAAGTTTATACCTAGTTCACACAATACGCCCTAATGGAGTTCACTGAGTACTGTTTTCCAGTCCCTGAACTGTTTGGGAAACTCTTCAAGTCAATAAATGAGTATGAATCAGGTGTTCTTTTGCTTCCTTTATTGAGGACTTATTCTCTTTTGTGTCTTGTTTAATAGTCATGCAAATAATTACTTTACAGTATTCTGTTTTTTAATTGTTCTGGTGAGGAATTATTTCTACAATATACCTATATTCACTAGGTTGCCCTTTCTTTCTCTCCTTTCATATACTAAATTTATTCACAACTCAAGTTCTATAAATTTTCTCTCTTTAAAATTTCCTGCATGAATTTCTCTCTCTAAGAAGTGATAAAGCTGATGGCTTTTCTATATTCAGACCTCAACACCAATGCCAACTCCTTTCTATAAAAACATTTTTGGCTGCATTAAAAAAACTAAGAGACCGCTAGTATTAGTTCTTTCTATCACAATGCTGTGTTTATTTTTCTCTGAGCACTAGTTTCCATTTCTAGATACTCAGTTATTTACACATAAGTTTTTTCCTGCTAACCACTAACCTACTGGCTGCTTGAAGCCTTCATTCTTGTGTGTCTCTCCCTATCATACCTGAGTACTTGATACCCAAGAATTTCACTAAATATTTTAAACAAGAGCCATGTCAAATCATAAGACCTATTTAAAAGACTGATTATGTAAAAGATATTAATATAAAATATAAGATCCTAGAGTGGCTTAAAGAAAGAGAAATTGTTTATCTCACAGGACAATAGGATTCAAAGTAAGGTAATTTCAAGATTAGTTAATGCAAAGGCTTTGTGACCTCACCAAGAGTTCTGGGTCTGTCTTGTCACTTTGTTGCCTGTAGCACATTGAGTTGTCATCTTACCTTCACTCCCATATCTCCAGTAATTCTAAACAGCAAGTGAAGACATCTTTCAGCTATAAGCACATATTTTTTGATGTCTTCTAAATGTAAATAAGACTTTTCTAGAATCTCTTCCACAGAGCTTCCCCATATCTTCTTGGCCAGTTATTGGTAACCATTCTGAAGTTAATGGAAATTACCAATGCTGGCTTAAAGTAATCAAGATTCACTTTCATCCCAAGCCCCTCCTACTTCCAAGCAGGGTGCCCCGAGGGCTCCTTCTCCAGCTCTACCATGCACTTTAGCTACCCGAAGTCACTCGACATCAGATGGAAGACGGGAAGTCGATTGTTATAAAGAGTGGTGTAAATTACTTTATTAGGACGAGAGTGTGCATTTCAAACAATTCAAATAAACTCCTTGTAGTGCCTTCAGGTCATCTCTCATATGTGCTTGAGTGAGAGTCAAGCACTTCGATGTCAGCTGAGCTAAGCACACACTTCTTAGCTATCACTTGTCATCTTTCACTTTGGGTAACATCTCAGTTTTCAGCCCACCCTTCTGTGCCTTACTCACACGCTGATGCACATTGTCAAGTGGAGATCCTGTTTCCACAGACTTCCAGCGAGCTGGCAAAGGGATTCCTGAAATGGAAGCATATTTTATTTTTTCCTAGTTAAAAATGACAATTTTGTCACAGTTCATGTTTTGCCATGATACAACCATTCAAAAATATTTACAGCTGAGTCTATTTACAGTGAACATGCACATCTAACCAAATGTTTTGATCAAAAGGACTACGCTAGGCTGAATTTATCTTTTACACAAATCTTAGACTCACATTTAACATGGTATTCTTTTACTCTAGAAATGAATTCCAGAGATCAGTTGATCACATTTGGTCTGGAATGTATATAAACTGAGTCTGAAATAATCAGTATGTCTTTTCAAAGTCAAATACAGTATAGTGAGTATGGTGGAACTGACTCAAGTCACAAGAGTCAAGTGGTCTCAGCTGCTCCTAACTCCTCCTAGAACCATATCAAAGTACTACCTTGAAATCACCTATAATTGGAGGGTTTGCACTATGAAGATTGATTAAATATTACAAATAAAAATTCCTCTTTTCTGAAGCACTGGTTGTTAAACACTTACTGACATACTGAATTGGTATATGCAGATCAAGATTAAAATAGAATTTTAAAATTTTAGAGCCCAATGCTAGTTGAAATCAGTTTTATTAATATTCATTTCTATTATCCATACTAATATTTCCTGATGTAGAGTCTATCCTCCTTGCCACTAAATTTTATGGTTTGTGCAACTCATTCATCTCTACCCTTCTTCCCAATTTGGTATTCATTGCAGCCTTGTATAAAATTGAATTTTATACACTTTTAATGGGGGTGTGGTGGTGAAAAATTGGAGGAAAAGACCTTATTGTAGGCAGAAGAGAAAGTTAATGGAAAGATACGTACAAACTCTCAGAATCAAGAGATGGTGGGGAATAATCCTCGGAGAATGGATGGGAACCAAAGGGACCTGACAGTAGAGACCAGACCCAAGGTCATGTCACTTTAGGGAGTCTGGTTATGACATGACCACAGGTGCCAATTCAAGTGCCATAGAGCTTTGTGTCCATTTGATGAATCATAGAAAACAATTCCTGCAGAGTCAGAGCCTCTGTGCTCTAATAATTCATCCTAAACTCTGGTGGCTGCATCTGCTCAAGGCTGATATTGCTATTGCCATGCTATTTGTACCAGGCTATAAGAATCTCACTTTGCGTCAGAGAAATGCTCGGCTACTAGATTAAAAGTGGATTCCTGAGAAATGATAAATGGATTAGATAGTTGGGTAGAGACTTGAAAGAAAAAATTTGAGAATCAGAAAAGAAATTCTGGAAAAGATTTGTGTGAATGGTACATTGAACAGGGAGCAAAGGACACAGATACTTTTGTCTTGTGTTAAAGCCCATTAGGAAACATCTCCATGAGAAGGAACACTGTTACGGTTGACATATTGCGTCAACTTGAGATGTTTAGAAGTTTAAGAGACTCAGCAGGGAGCTAGGACCCTTACTGTGTAAATAGCCTCATTCTGTGCAAAAGGAGGACACAAAGATTTTGTGAGTGCTACATCTGTCCTGCATGGTAGCCTGCATACAGTATAAAGGAGGAGAAGAGGTTTGTTCTCCCCTCTTGCTTCTGCTGCTTTTTCTGGCTGCTGCCTTGAAGTGTTGCCCTGATGCCACACCACCTTGCCTTGGAGCCAGCTGAATATGGACTGAAACCTCCGCAAACAGTGAGCTACATGAACCTTTTCTTCTTTCATTTTGGGTGTCAGGGATTTCATCCCAGCAACAAAAGACAAGTAACCAAGACAACCACCAACGAAGAAGGTAATCAAGATGAGTCCTGCAGTGAAGCCAACCACCAGCCCCCTTGTCCTCAGCTCTAAGTGTGTAGTGTGATCAGTGTAGACACGGTGGCAGGGATGCTGCTCACGTTTTGATTCTATTACCACAAATGCCTCCTGCTGCGTGCTCAAAATCGATGGTCTCCAAGTCCTCTGTGTGGCCCCATCTCTTCAGTAGTCCAGTCTACTCCATGGAAGTTTTGTTATGCTGGAACTAATGATTGGTGGAAAATCAATTTGTCTTTTCTAACGTAGAAGCCTGTCCCTGATACACATCATCTTTCCACAACTTCAGTATCTCTCTAAGCAACAGTTTTCAAGGATGTAGACAGTACCTGATTAATTAACAGATTCTTCCCCCTATTAAATGGACCTAATATCTATTATACATTTTGGATCTTATTATTCTTTCAGTTTATTTTATCATTATTTATTTTTTACACTAGAGAGACAATACAATATTTATAAATGTGAGTCTGATTTATTTCACTTATATAACTGAATATATGTTTGTGTGCAAGATAGATAACCATACTGCTAAGTTTTTGATAGTTCATCAGAGGGAAAAGTTTATACTGTTGTCTGTTCATTTTTATGTTTTGGTTTTGTAACTTGAATAACTATTTCTGAGAGAGCAATATGTAATATATCAACTAGTAATGATTTCTTAATGTTATTTTTTGAAACTCTGTATCATTTCTCCCCAGGAAACTGTTTTGCTTTTTTAAAATAAAAAATAAAATAGGGCAAGTCAAAATAAATAAATAAATAAATAAATGGACCCAAGCCATGGGATCTATTTTATCAAAAACCAAGTAGAATCACATACACATAAAAAGGATCAACTCATCTTCCCATATCCTCCTCATCCTGAATCCGCCAGCTCTACAGACTGTAGGAAAAGTCTAAAGAGGCTAAGCTGAAGTGCCATTTTGGGAAAATGCCTTACACACCACAGTCCCCTCCTTTAGGATATCAGAATAAGTTTCCAACCCATAGAATGCACAGGTCCAAGCATCTGCCCTCTCATCACGACCCCCAGAACCCTGTTCCACATATTGTACTTGTGGTCATGAACCAGAATCACAGGTGTGTTCCCTCCAGGCCTGCACCTGTGACCCTGCCCTGCTCGCTCTGGGTTCTGTCCCAGTGGTTGATCAGGCAGACTGGTTATCCCGGTGGTTGGAGTAACTGACCTTTATCGTCGTGAGCAAGCAAGGCTGCTGATGTATAAGGGCAATGACCGGTCCACTCAGAGCTCAGCAAATGTGTTCGAAGGCCTCTGTGCCTGGGCATAATCAGGACAATTCAGCTGTGGCAAACTTGCCAGTGCGGGAAAGGGCTGAGGGGAGAGTGCAAGGCCTTGCTGACTAAACCTTCTAAGACTCCACAGTTTGTGCCTTGTTCTTAAATCCCAGCTAAGCCCATTCCCTCTGAAGTTGACCATAGATTTAAAATATTACAACTTAGGTAAATAATTTAACACAATGTCTGGTGCATACTATAGATAATCATTATTATTATCAGCATTATTGACATTGTCATTACTATTATCATCATAATGTTTTCGTCAATATAGCTGCCATTAACACCGTTAAGCTGAAAAATTATTGTTTTGACTTTTCTCTTATTTCAAAGATCCTATGAAAGAAATTCAGTTATTATCTTTTATGCCTAAAATGCCTGTTTCTCAAGATTATTTTGAAAATTAATGTATAATCATGCTTATTTTTTCTCTTTTATTGTTATTACTGATTTCCATAATAACTGTCAATACTATGACTATTGCCACTACTAATCCTATGTAACCTCAAATATTAAAGTAATTGCCTTTTTGCTTCTGCTTTAATGTTTTTGCTTTTTTGGCCCCAAATATTATGACCCAGTTAAGCTGGAGAATTTCAATTTTATTAACTTCATTTGCTCAATAATTCATTTCACCCAGATGAAGCATATCTGTTGTGGCAGTTATTTGATTTTCAACTTGAGGATTAAGTCCTGGAGAGGTGACTGGAAGATGAGAGCAATAAACACATTGGAGTAATCCCGTTGTTTGGGACCTAGTTGAAGTCATGAATGCATGGCCTTGGGAGCTCTGTCTGGCCCCTGACCTCCTCCTTCCTGGCACCCTCGCCCTGGACTCTTTCCCAGCTGCCATCAAGTGAGCAGCTCTGCTCTGCTATGCCCTCCCACCATGATGTTCCTGCTTCAGGGCGATCAGCCATGGACTGAACCCTCTGAAGTCTGAGTCAGATTGCACCTCTCCTCCTTGAAACTGCACGTGTCAGCACTGGGAAAGCTGATCACCACGCTTGTCCAAGCAGGTAAATGGAAGACGATATTTTTGTTCAATCTTGCTGGACATTCAAGATAGGCAACTTATCCTGGCACGGTGGTGCACAGCTATAAATACCAGCACTTAAGAGAAGGCTGAGAAAGGGGGGCAGCCATGGATTTGGGGCCAGCCTAGGCCATATAAACAAATTCAGTGCCACAGCAAGACTGTGTCTCACAGAAAGAAAGAAAGAGAAAGAAAGAAAGAATGAAAGAAAGAAAGAAAGAAAGAAAGAAAGAAGAAATAGCAAATTAAAACAATACTGAAATTTCATCTTCAGAAAGAATACCCACCACCAAGAGATTAACCAATTACAAACCCTGGCAACATTGTGGGGAGAAGAGAGCCTCTTTCATTGTTGGGATTGTAAACTGCTGCAACCACTATGGAAATCAATATGGAGATTCTGCAAAAAATTGAAAATATAAATTCCATTTGACCCAGCTATTTCCCTTCTAGGTATCTTTTCAGAAGATATAAAGATGTCATACCACACTAATGTATGCATGCTCATGTTTATAGCAGCACAATTCATAATGGCTAAATCTTGGAAACAGCTATATGTCCATCAGCAGATGAAAGAAGAAAATGTGACACTTAATATACAGTGGAGTACTACTCTGCTATAAAGAAGGATAAACTTGGGTCCCTTGCAGCAAAATGTATACCACTTGAGAACATAATATTAAGTGAAATAACTCAGACACACAAGCTGAAATATTACATGGTTTCTCTTATATGAAAAATTCAATATATATATAAAACATGAGATAAAATACTGATAATAGGAAAAAAGAGAAACAGAAAAAAATGTGTTATAATCCAATGTGAACAATGTATCTAAACATGTGCTTTAACTTTTGTCTTACATGTTTTATATGCTCTTTGACCCAGTATTCTGATTTTCAATCTGAATATATACACATATAGACATCCAGATATATATCTATATGTTTAGAATCTGTATATATTATCTATTCATTGTAGGAAGCCTTATAAATGATCAAGTGGAGCTGATGCTGGAAGACTAAGACGGGGATCCAGGGAAGGGAGAAAACAGAATTGAAATGTGTTGTGTCTATGCACCAATTTCCTACAGTGAATAGAATCATTATGTACTAAAAACATGTACTAATCAAAGTAAAAAAAAATCGCCAGTAGAAAGTGCTTCCCAGGATTAGTTGAATTGAGATTCATCCATGAGATAATATAAAATGCAAGGGACATCATGAGCAAAGGGGCAACCTGGTTCCATGCCCTGTGCTGGATCTCATCCCATTAATGACCAGAGCAGCTTCTGTCTTCCCATCACTGATCCTAATTCACTGAAGAGGCGCAGAGGAGTTCAATCTCCATGCAAGGTCATTTATGCTGTATATGATCGAAGGAATACCTTTCCCAAGTCAAAATTTTCATTCTGTTTATTGCATCCATTCGTCTCAATAGAGGGACCATGTACAAGTCACATAAAAATAAAAGCAACTATAGCTCGAGCTCTGATCCTGTACAGAAATGTGAAGGTGACGTTCAGACCCCGAGGCACACCGGATTTCACTGCCTGGTGTATAGGCCAGTTTGTGGCTGTTCTCACTGTGTCTTTCAAAACAGCCTATTTTGGTCCCAAAGCCATCAGCAAACTTGAAATAACTGAACCATGTAACAAGAGCCTTAAAAAAAAGGAATGAATGCTTCATAGACAAGTGCCCTCGCTGGGACTGGATAACTTTTGAAACTCTTGGCTCCAAAGGCAAATTCCACAAGGCCTCCATACCTGAGGCTGTGGGAGGGAATGAGTTAGAGGCAGGGGTCTGTTTTTCTTCCAGATTTTGCCTTTTTTTTTTCTTTGCAATGACTCATGCTATAATGTGAGTCAAACAAACTCACTCTGAGTTTATTTTTGCTGTTTATTTTTGGCTTGGTTATGGTAGATCTTTTTACTCAAATGCACATCTGAATAAAAAGTCAATTTCATGCTTCATTTTGGAAAAAGCATGCAATTTTGGAAAAATATGTACACAGAATTTGAAGTCGCAAATTTCTGTGCAGTTCTGGCTCTGACACACTGAGTGGTCTTTAGCCCGTACACTACCATCTTTGAAGCTTAATCTTGACCTCAGCTAAAGGGTATGACAAGGACTTTATCAGCTTGTCAAGAGATGTTTTATAAACAGCTGGATTTCTAGATTATCGATACAATATTAAATAAACACTGATTCCCTCCTTTATGCCCTGTCTTCTCTCAGAGTGGCCATAACTTGATAGGGTTTATTTTTTTAAAAAAGCAGTGGCTTTGGAAGCAGAGCATCTGATTTCCCATCCACTTTCTGGCTTTTCTAAACCATATTCTGTTAGCATGAAACGGTGCTGCGAGTTTAAAAGCTCATGAGCCATAGTTTTTGCTCCCCTGGAATCCCGGACCACCCCTTCCCCTGCGCCTTTCTCACTTTCCTTGGTAGTAGTGAATTAATACCTGTGTTCTGTGAGCAGATAGCAGATAGCTCCAGCTCTGGCTTCCAAACCTTCTCTGACACTAAATGCTCCTGCGGCACTGAGCAAATAGTCATGAGCCAGGCGCTACCACTGCTGGCAATGGAGAGAATTTTCAGATGGTTCCTGTCCTTAAGCTATTCAGGGTATTCTAAAGCAGAGGGCTGAGGAGCCAAGATTGTAAGACAATAGTGCAGACTAAAGATGGAAACAGGTCTAGCATGAGAACAGAGCCTGATTTCAAAGGACAAAGAAAGGGAGTTTGAGCTTTCACCACTCACAGTGGTCCAGCTGCGACATTAAGTGACATTTTAGGAACTGTTGACTGTGATCTCATATGTCATCCTTCTCACGGGGAAAGTGTTTCCAGCTTGTGCTTCATTGTTGTTTTCAATGAGCGAGGTGCTGAGAAACTCCCAGCACTGACAACTGGCTGTCTTCATTCCAGCTTCGATTTTCTGAGTTTCCTGGTGTAGCACAGTCCTTATTTCAGGAGGCTTTCTGTTTAATATAGGAAACTTCGCTGCGATCACTCTGCTGCAAAGAAGTACTAGACCTGCAGTGGAGGGGGACATTTTTGCAGTCAACAGGTATCAGTTTGGGAGGTGATAGAAGGAAAAATCAAATTAGTAACAGAGATTTCCCTTTAGAAAAATGTAGAAAATGGGCACTGGAATGTCTTTAAAAGGAAAAATATTTCTGAGTGAGTTTTGAAATGCTGTTAATTTTGCATCACACTGTGTTTCTCCCTTTTGCCAGTCATGGAACAAAAGAACCATGGACTGAAGGACAGACTTGAGGCTCAGCCTCACTGCAAATGATCCTTACGCTCCGGAGGAATCAGAAACACTCTGAAGTCATTCTGCTGCTTTGTATAAGGGAGATAATTACAAGATTTTATGCTTAGAAAAACTCTGCAAGTCATACAGAGTAATAAAAAACATTTGATAAATAATATCTACTCATGATAATGGTGATAAAGAATATATATTATTTAAAACTCTCTGCTGCTTAGATTAAATGAAATATGTCAAGAAATCACACTGCAAACTCTACTAGCATGTGATTTTATATTGGCTTAAGAAAGGAATACTAAAATGTATATGAAGTGTGGTCTAAAAATACCGTGAATACCTGAACACTTGTAAGAATTATCATAGTGAAAGACACATTGCCATGAATCTCCCTCAAAACACTCCCTCAGCTTTGAAAGTACTTATCGTTCTTGTCACTGTCTGAAGTAGTTCTGAGAGTCCTAGTTTGTGAATTTCTTGAGTTGCACTGTCCTGGCTAACTCTGGTCCTGAATCAGTCCCAAATGTTTATGTCTTGTGATCATTTTGACTAGGAGGAAGAGCCAGAAGTTGCACGGTCCAGTTGTGGTTAATAACATGGGTGGGGTCACAGCGTAGTTTCTCTGCAAGCCTGCCTCTCCACAGGATGCAACTCAGCAGCAGCTTTCACTGGATTTTTGATCACACCCAGTAAAGACAGTCAGGAAAGTGGACTTCCAGAACTGCTTCAGAGAGTGGCAAGTGTGCTCAAAGCAAGGAGGAGGATTTGGAGGAGGATTAATGGCTCTGTGTATTTTATTGTACAGCTTTTTAATTTAAACATTCAATGCATATTTTCATCACAGATTTTTAAATAAAATAATAGTCCAGGAAGAAACTGGAAAGTGAGGCTTGAACATTTTCTTTGTTCATTAGCTTGAGCATGGACCTTGGAAAGACTGTGGAACCAGAAAGAATCATAGAAAATCCTGAAATCTTGAAAGTGAATCCATCTAGAGCTTCTGAGGAGCTTTGGTCTGCTAGTGCCATAGGCAGAAGAGCCTTGGAATGCCCAGTCAGGGGCAGTGCATAGCCGGCCTCCCTGAGTGAGTGGGAGGAGGACCAGAGGCAGCAACTCTCACTCGGCAATTATGAAACTTTGACATCTGTGCCAACCAGTGTGCAACCAAGTCCAAACTTCAGTGTGGCTAAAGGTAAGACTAACAATGGTAGGATGATGCCTGCCAGCAGAAACAGGAGCAAAGCTGGCTGAACAATCCAGAGATGTGTGAGCTATGAGGTGTCCTAGGTAAACAATAAGCAGTGGACAACATGATGAAGAGTCAGGACTGGGAAAACCAAGATTTCCACCTGGTGATAGCTGGGCAGGTCCAGGGCAAGGTGCTGCTTCACAGCTGCTGGTGCCAAAGTGTCAGAACAGGGTGCCTTCCATTAGGGGTGGTTCCGAAGTTATTGGTGCCTTCTGAGTACTCATCACTTTTACACTCAGCAGAAAAATTCTTGGCTTAACTGCCTTCTGCTATCTCATAAGGGGTTCAAACCTCTAAGGTGGGAAGGATGAAGAAAGACCTGAGACAGGACCATCAGTATGGAAGTGGGGAATAATTCACTTCTGATTGCTGGAAGGCTGGCAAGAACCACTGGCCAGAGGTCTCCCTCAGTTCTTTCTGCCCTATCCTCTCCATAAAGTACTTTAGGACATGAAAACTCTCTTCATTAAGAAGAGCAAGTAGGAAACAGAGAGGAGGGCCGACGGTCCTACCAAGATAACTTTTACCTTTACACCCCAGCCGAGCAAGTTACAGCACTCACCTGCATTACACAGGAACACGTCCCCAGCTGCAGTCCACAAGCATGAGAAGGGGCGTGCACAAGGTCTTGACTATCAGTAGGTCGAGGGTGTGTGGGGGCTGTTGTAATATGCTGCATGGGCCCACATAGGCTACCCCAATAAAACGCCGTACAATGAGTGGCTTGCACACGAGCATGTATTCATCATAATCTTGGAGACCAGAAAGTCTAAAGTTAAAGAGGCCCCAGCTGAGAAGCTGAGGCAGTCTGCCCAGGGTTATGTAGCTGTAAAGCTGAGAAAACTCAAATACAAGCAGGCTTTCTCTAACCACTCTCCATAACTTACAGGTACTTCAAAATGCATACTAATGCGATGGTATGTATAAAGAAAAGTAGAAAAGACTTAGAAATTAAATAAAAAGTGTTCCTGTGGACTGCTTCTAAAAGAGTTCTCAGGAGAATATATAAATCTGTACATGGGATCCAAATTTAAAAATATATTTACATGCATATAAAATTAATGTACCAAACTTTCATAATTTAAAGTCATGATACAAAGAGATGAGGGAAGGAAATGAGAAATATGGAAGTATAATCTAACGACTAGAAGATCCCCCAAAACAAATGTACTCTGAAAATTAAGACAGCTTTCTGGTGAAATTAATCAAGGACAAAAAAGAAAGTGCAATTTGAGAAACTGAAATTGAAAAAGAATCTGGAACTAGAGAAGCAGTAGTGATTAAAATCATAAACAGACTTCATGAATATTATGGAAATGCCTATCATAATAACTTCTAAAATTTAGGTAAAACAAATAAATACTTAATACATGTATACATAAATATATTTATATACATATGTATGAGTATATGAATGTATTTATATGGATATATGTAAATGTATACATCTGGGTATTTTTACACATATATAAAGAGTTACAAAACCACCTAACAACATAAAAAACCTTAGAGATCTCATTATTCATATATACAAAAAGGATAAAATGATAAAAATGATCATATTGTTTTAAAAATGAACCAATAATTAGCAATATTGTCCCAAAGAAAATGCCAAAACATGATTTACATCTCCCTAAATATTAATAATCTATTTGTACAACTTAATAAAAATATATCATGACCAACTCAGATTTATTCTAGCAATTTAAAGATATTTCAGCATTATATAATTTATCCTTGTATTTCATTATGTTGATACATTAAAAAAGAATACTACATGCACACCTACAGATGCAAAATAAACCTGTATTACATAAATGTGATATAAAAACTATCAAAATCTCCAGTTTATAAATCTATGATATTGACTGTTCTTACCAGAGTGACCAGTATTTGAACTGCGCTTGTCATGCTCACATTTAAGTAATGTGTGTATTTGTCATTTAAATCTTGTGTCACACAAATTCTCTGAATATGAATATGATACCTAAATATCAACAAACATCCAAAACAAAAACTACAACTGCTCTCAACAGAAATTTTTATGAAGTAAGAAAATAACAGAGGCCGGCAAATATATTGTGAAGACGCTTACTGTCACAATTCATCAAACAGATGCAAATTTAAGAGCAAAAAATCCTGTCCTTTCACATTTACCAGACTAGAGGAGTTTAAAGAGCCTTTTACTCTCAAGTGTGGATGAGAATCTGTGTCAGCGAGAAATCTGACCCAAAACTCGTGAGCCCATGAAACGCGAAGACATTTTACTAAATGCTTAGGCAGCTGATCTGTCCACTGATACCCAGGGAGCCAGCATGAGTGACAAGTCAGTCGTGTAACGCAGAGGTGTTGACCCCAGAGAACATCTGTACGAGGAAACACAGGCAACCTTTACAGAAATAGTAATCCTGGTGCTGACGTAGAATCCACGGGAGCAGCTATGCTCACATGGTGCCAGGTTCTGGACACGCCCCTTTTGGGACCCCTCCTGGGTGACTGATTCAGTGCGTCAGGAAAAAGGCTGAGGATTTGCACATCTAAGAATCCCCAGCTGCCTAGCCTGGTGAGCTGCAGCAGCCCCAGGGCGAGAACCAGCAGCGTTTCCTGAGATCCGCATCATGTTGGAACTCGGGGCACTGGGAAAGAAAACCACTCTCTTGCCACCCTGTTGGGCGGCTGTGAGCCTACCAGTGTGCAGGATGGAAATCAAACATCCCACCCTCCACCTCCCAACCCCCCACCCCACATCACCCCACCCCGTTAGCAAGTGGGAGCCAGAGATCTGAGCATCTCTTGGGAGGTTGACCATATGCAATATAGCAAATAAAAGGGGGATTTCATTCTACCATCTCTTTGAAGGAAAATATTTTTATCATTGTCTTGCTTTTTCTGATTAATGATATTGCTCTATTCAATATTCTGTTTTGATATGTTCTATAATGTATTGTATTTCCTTTGATTTTGCTATGCCTGATTGAAAGAACAAGTATTGTGAAGATAACATGATATACTAGTTCCTATTACTGTTATCTGGGTAACCTGCACTGTCTCAATTGGCTTTGTTCCGTCTTGTTCTGTTGTGTTTTACTACCTCCAAAATAATGAAAAAAGAAAAGAATCCCAGCTGAGGCTTAGGCTGTGGGCCAGTCACCATCCTCTGACCATGGAGATGCAGACAACTCGGGCTCACCCTAACTTAAGAGCTTGGCATGTATTAACTCAGCAGTCGTCATCAAGCTCTTATCATGTAGATCCCTGGTATCACCTCCTTTTACTGATAAAGTTAGTGAGCACCCCAAAGCCATACAACCCATTGAGAGTGACACTGGTTTAGGATTAGGGTTAGGGTTAGGGAAATGGTCCCTGAATCTATTACTCATCAAAAAACCTCCATGCACAGATGGGGAATTACATTGCAAGTGGAGAAAGTATTAAGCAAAGGCTTGGTAATGTGGACATCCTGGAGGTATTTGGGGAATAGAGACAAGTCGGACAGGCTAATACAGGGCACATGGGGATGGGAGTAGGGATAAATCCTGGTAGAGCTGGAAGCAGATAGCAGGGCTGGACCACAAAGGGCTTTGACTTCTGGGCAAATTCTGTTTTCTGTCCTAAAAATGGCAGAAACCACAGGAGGACAAAACAATGGTACAGGGTGGTGCAGGATTTGATTCCTGCTTATAAACCCAGGGCTTATGCAATGCTTGCAGGGAGAGAGACTAAATGGAAAAAAATCAATTTGGAAGCTATCTGTGATGGCTCTGGGGAGAGGAGACAGACCCTGAGGCCACATGGAGGACAACTGAGCCCTAAGACAGGCGTAAAATACTGAGGTACAGAATCAGCAAGACCCGATGACTGCCTCAGGTTAAGAGGAGCACAGGGTGAGGGTGAACCCCTTCCTCCTCTGCTTCCTGATTTGCTCACCCCCATAGTGAGGTTGCCATTCAGTAGAGGGTGGGGGGCTGACATTGGGGAAAACACCTTTTGCTGACAGCTGGGTCTGAAGTTCCTACAGGGGATCATGGCAAATTTTCTTCTTTAAAAACACCTGCATCTTGCAATGTCTTCCAGTTGCCAGGGCCCAGTTGACATGGTTGGCTGCTAACTGTGATGCTAATCACCTGTGTGGGCCTTGGTTCTTCTGTCCGAGGTTCCGAACGATCTCAGACTTGCAAAACTGTTTGGAGAAATGCTTGATACGGTTGACACGCAAGCTCATTTAGCAGATATGGATGGAGAGTCATCTCAGAGAAGGATGCGCATGAAAACAGACAGCATCTCTGCTCTCGTGGAGTTTATATTCTAAAGGAGAAATAACCATGGAAGAAAAAGCGGATGTGTCTGCTGTGGCCACCCGGCCATCCATGAATCCCAGAACAAACAAAGTGTTAGAGTGACAGAGTGGATCTGCCGCTGAGGCCTCCCAGGCTCCCTGTGGCAACACTCAAAGTCAGAATTCATCCTTCTTAATGCCTGCAATCCCTAGACCCACGCTGTGTCTATGCAGAGCCCATATTCCATAAAAATTTGTTGAATGATGCGAAAGAGCATACTCAGCAGTTTTCACTGATGAAAGACTCTGGCTCCAGGAAGCAGCCTGTGCTGGTGACAGGGACAGTTGGTGGGACATTATCAGCTAGCTGGCATAGGTTTGTGCTGCTTCCATGCTTGCTAACGAAATTCCAGTGACCTACTTAGCCTCTCAAGCCAAGAGAAGGAAGTCAGTCCTTCAGTACATGGCAGCATAGTGGGCTATAAAACATGAGCCTCTCTTTCTCACTTATTAACAAAATCACCTGCAAAATCCCCAAAACATCAGTACAATTTTTGGAACGTTAGGATGCCTTGGAAATGGATAATTCCTTCATACATTTGCTGACAAGGTGCTTTTCTGACATCCCGTTATTTTACATCCTCCATTATCTCCTGGCACAATGCCTGTAGGATTCTGCCATGGCATATTAAAGATATACTTGATTTTGCACAACCTAAAATTGCAGGAGCTCTCCCAAGGACGTTGTTCTTATGTCCACCAGCAGCTGAAACTTCGAAGAGTGGCAGTCCAATCCATACTTCCCGGAAGGCTGCAATATAAAGGGTGTTATTAACCTTACCATTCAGATGGAGACACAAGGCACATGTGGGTTACAAAGGCGCCAGGAAGGACCTGGAGTGTGAGAGTGAAGCTTCACACTGGTTGTACTGGCCTGTCTCACGTTGAGGGCATTTTCAACTTTGTAGTTTCCTATGGCATTTTTTGAGTCTCTGAAATAGTTTTATGTTTGCTTTAGTGGCTTTTTGAGCAAATTACTAGAGGAGTTACAGGGGTTCACGAGACAGATCTATTGTTTATTAACCAACAATTATAAATCCTACATTTTTAAAAATTGAAATTTTTCCTCACATTCATCCCTGCTCCTCCAGGTTGAAGATGAGCAAATAGAAATGCTAAATGCTCAGGGGCCTGGCCAGTTCCCCAAACCACCAAGTGACTGAAAAGCACCTAGAAGCAAGCGCTTGGCTCCAAGCAGTGCCCTGGATCACAGTGAAAGCGCGTGCGGGTGGAGATGCCTGTGATTTCTGTGATCTTAAGTCTGTTGCTAGACAGTCGCTACCTTCCTGCTCAGCCCCGTGGTGACCTTTTGAAAGAACTACATTTACCCACATGCTTTTTGGCACTCCACCAAAGACAGCATTTAAAAAGTGACCCTTACTTTAGTTCTATGAACTTCTCAAGGGATGTTTTGTTCATGAAATCAGGATTCCAATCATGATGATACATGACAGAAATTTCTTTCAATCCTCAAAAGCAGAAGGAAAAAGAAACTCACATCTCCCTTTTCGAATCAGTGCTCTCTTGGGCTTGCATGGGATGATATCTGGGATTCTCTTACAGTCTTTCTTTCCTGGCTTTGACCACTGATGCATCCATAACTGAATTTTCAGCAAGTACAGGGAACCAACCAGTCACAGCCATTTGCCCAGCCTCTGGGTAAAAACCACTTTAAACATAAGACAATGGTTTAGGCTGATTTCCTACCCTTATTCTTCCTTTGTCCAAATTTCCTCACTGACAATACTTTTAGGTAACTCTGCTTTGCATTCATACTTGTTCGCATGTGGCTGGGTGAAGTTTCTGAAGAAATACTTTCCTGAGAAAAAATCCTCCTTGAGAAGTGAAACCAGGATTGGGGTGATGGTTCATTATCTCCTAGAGAGATGACCTATAAGACAGTGCTCAGGATGGTAACCCCCACATTTCTGCTCCCGGTTGACAAGGGTAGATGCAAAGAAGAAAGGCCATGCTGAAGCCATCAACTATGCAGACTGAGCTAGTGTTCTCCCCCAGAGCTCTTAGAAGCCACCCCTACATTTTAATCCACTAAACTAACGTGCTTCTGCAAGTGGAGGTTTCCAAATCCTAAAAGGAGCAAAGCAAGAGAGTGAGCCAGGGAGGAGGGAAGGAAACCAGGAACACAGCACAAGGGGAAGTAGCATCCGGGTCCTCATTCTCAAGGCTGCTGCTTCTAGCACCCTGTGATGGAAGTCACGACCCAGCAACACGTACTGTTCCCTATCCTGCCAAATGGCTAATTAAAGACAGCAGGGAATTTATGAGCCCTGCAGAGCCCTGTCCCATAACTTCACTGAAAGTGTCCCCAGGGACGCAGCCCCACAGCCTGCCTTTTCTGTGGGGACAGTACACTGTTAACTGAATTGGCCGTGCAGAAGAATGAATAAGACATGGATGAAATGGCATCAAAGACAGTTGTCATCCACACCCAGAAGAGAAGCGCAAAACTTGGGGCAGCCTGGTCTATAGCTCACGTCTCTGGTTGTGTTTCTCGGGTCAGGCAAACCAGTTCCACCGTCTAACCCACCAGGTGGGAGTGACTCACCTCTGCTTTCTCTTTTAGCTCTTAGTTTATTTTCAAATTAAAGTATGTCCATTGCAAAGAAGTGAGAATACCAGAGAAGCAAAACCTATTAAAATTTATATCATTTTACCTTCCCAAATGACTGTTATAAGATCATATTCTTTCAGAACCTTTTCTGAGTAAATAAAATTACAAAATAATAAAAGGAATTCTATCACATCTGTTCTTTTGACAGAATCCTTTTTCTTTAAAATCTATTGTGAGCATTCACCCATGCTAATGCATTTTGCATTATAGCAGAGGTTGGAGATCAGTGGTTCGCTTCCCAGTCCAGCCTCTGATCTGTGCTGTACCTCAGACTAAGACACTGGATGGTGGATGCGACCTTAGCATCAATAAAACTAACTTGTCACTTATTGTTTCACACTAAGCCAGCGTTGCAATTGCATGCAACTCCTTGCCTGCTAGAGGCATCTGTGTGAGTTTCCTGCTGCACATAAAAGTAGAATGTGCTTGTTTTTATTGTGGCAAATATTCACAAACGTAATGACTTAAATCACCGCGTGGCTATTACCGCCCAGTCCTGGGGCTCACAGGTATCGCAGAGCTAAACTCACAGTGCTGGCAAGATGGCTTCAGCTTCTGGGGACCAATGCATTTCCTGGCTCAGTTTCCCTCCTCGCCTCCAAGGCCAGTGGGCAGCCTGTGCCCGACACTCTTCCATTACCGCCTCTCATTCTCTCATCAAGCTGGGAATGTTCTTCACTCTTAGAGATTTATGTGATTAGATTGACCCCACCTGGATAATGCAGGATAATTCCTCATTTCAAGGCATTAACCTTAATCATAACTGCAAAGTAGTAGGTTCTCCGGGATTAGGTCAGGGACATGTTTGGAGGCGGTTATTTTCCCTGGCATAAATGGTGCATTGACTTTTTGCAGTAGGGCTACCATTTACCTAAGCAGGCTCCTATTACTGTGCATTTAGGCAGCTGCCATCCTTTTTGCCTCATAATGCATCCTTCAGTAAAAATTAATATAACTGAATCTTTGCTTAGGCTTAATTGCTTCCTTGAAGGAAATGGCTAGAAGTAGCAATGCTGCATTAAAGCATATGCCCATTTGTAAAGCGTTGGTCTGAGTAGCAAGGATTCATTAGTGAACAAAACAAATAGGAATCCTTCTCAAGAGCAGAGTTTATATTTAATGGGATTCAATAGTTAATTGTGATTTAGTAGTAGTTCAGCTACTTTGGATGCTAATCATGCAATTACACTTTTTGAATTCATTTTTCTTTCTTCTTTCCCCTCTCTCAATCTTTTTAAAAAGACATTTAACATACAGAAGATACTTAACTAATCTAGAACATAGCAAAAAGTCAGGGCTTGAGGTCCAGTTTTCCATGTACTAGCGGAATGAATTTGGAGACATCCCTAGATCTTTGTATGCCCATATGCTGAAAATACAGCACATTCCAGGTGTTAAGCAACTCTTAATAATTTTACATTTATTATCTTTTTTTAAAAGAAAAACCCCCAAGAATTAAATACTCTTAAGAATATTGATATACAGATTAGGAAGGTGGGACACAGAGAAATTAAGTAATAATGTGCCCAAGGTCACAGAGAGAAATAGTGGAGTCAGTATGCAAACGAGGCAGTCTGACCCTAGCGTATACACTGGTGACCTTCGTGATCCTTATTAAATTGTTAAATTCTACCACACATATGTTTAAATTCCAAACTCAGGATGTGACTTCATTTGGAAATGATATGATTTGCAGATGTAATTCATTAAGATGTCGTGATAGAGTGGACCCCCCAACCCAATATAATTATGTTGCTGTACAAAGAAGAAAGTTGACACATTCAAGCAGAACCATATGACAAGAAAGACACAGGTCAGGGCAATGCTTCTACAAGCTGAGGAAAGACAAGAGCAGCCAAGAACTGCAGAAGGTAAGACCAGGCAAAGGTTGGTGGTCTTCTGTTGGTTCCATTGAGACCATGGTCCTGCCACCATCTTGATCTCTGAGCTTTAGCCTCTACAATTGCAAGAAAAAAATATTTTTTAAATCCATCTAGCTTTTGGTATCATGTTGTGGCAGCCCTAAGAAACTGGCCCGATCCTCACCTGCATTGTCTGGCTGCATCTCTGTACTCTGAGTTTACAGAGGATGTGAGCAATGAAACTGAGTGTCTTAGTCACTTTCAACGTCACTGGGGCAAAATATCCAATAACCTCAACAAAAAAGAGGACAAGTTTATTTTGCCTTACAGTTTTTAGAAAGGGTCCGTAAGTTGGCTGACTCCAGGTAGCCAACGGATTGGTTAGGGGTCACACAGAAGTAAGCTCTTCAGCTTGTGGCACCCGGGAACCACAGAGCAAAAGGAAGAGGTGAGGAGGAAGATATGCCCTTTTAGGTCACACTTTAGGCCATGCTGACAGTGACCCACCTCTTTTGACCAGCAGTAGTGCTGCCATAATCCAGTCACTTTCTATAAGCCCCTGCCTCTGACAGTATGAGGATTTGGGGTGCACCAGATATAAACCTTAACACTGAACCTAGATATTCCTTTTGTTCAGCTGACAGGCAGCTCAGGGCAGAGTAACAATCTCGTAGGGTTTTTGGAGCACTTTCCTATCACCAACATGCCCCATTTGGACCTTGGCATTCCAGCTTTTGTATTTCTTTCCTCCACTATCCATTCTTAGTTATAGAAAACCTTGTTGTATTGCATATATGTTTTTATGGCAGTACTGGAAATTGAACTCAAGGCCTTACTGAGCTATGTCACAACCATTTTGTATTTGTTTTGTTTTGTTTTTTGAAACAGGGTCTCATGAAGTCAGTAAGATACTCAGGCTGGGCTCAGACTTGTGCTCCTCCTATCTCAGCCTCCCAGAGTTCAGGAATCACAGGTATGTGTCACCAGGCTCCATGTGTGATTATTATTATTATGACTGACTTTCAAATAGCCTAATGACACCCATCCTGATGACTAATATCTATAAATAGTGAAGATGGAGGAAAAGTTGTAGAAAGGGGAAATAACTTGCCTAAAACCACCCATCATTTGCAGCAGTGCAGTGATAGATGCAAGCCCAGTTTGCACGTCCAATAGGGTGGAACCCCTTGTTCTTGGTGTGTGACATGTAGGGTAGAGTCCTCCATGACCATGCCCCACTCCTTTCTCCTCTTCCTGGGCTCCCACAATTATCCAGCATGAAGACCCCACCACTTCCACCTCAAACTTGATTCTGCCTCTTAAGCTCACATTGCATGAAGTAGTAGGAACATAAGGAGAAGACTATCCGGCTTGTGGACATTGTGATTGTCTTTTTCCATAACCTAGGATGCAATCACTCTGCCCAGGCTGCTTTGTCGCAGGATCTGGTGCCCTCAAGGAACCCTGACAGGCAGAGCTGCTGAAGTGGCCAAGGAAAACGGAGTATTCATGCGCTACACTATTAAGAACACTGTGTGTTGAAAAAGCATTTTAATACAGCTGATGTACTGAACATCCCAGCTTTTCCTAGCCCAATTTAAAAATGTGCTTGGAGCACTAACATTAGGATGTGGATGGGCAGCGTTATCTAACAACGTCTATTTTACAAGAAAGTTCTGAAGATTTCAAGCAATATATTGAATGCTGTATTGCAAGTGGGAAGCAGAATGGTTACATGGCTACACTTTTGCACCATCATGTCAAAAAATTCTAAGTGGAAAAATCATAAACCCGCACTGTTCATTGCAGGAATTACTAAATACAGCCTTTGGTAGTTTTTATCTTACTAGTTGGACAAGTCACTTAGCAACTTGGGACAGCCTTGGATATTGATCTGTGAAATGGGAATATCCGCCCAACTGGAAGGCTGAGTACAAGGGGGGCAGGGTCTCCTGGCACTTTTTGATGCATGGTTAATGTCAACCCTTTTTTAATGCTCCCTGTTTTAGTATTCAGTGAATGGATCAGCTCTGCCGTTCCACCAAGAGAAACATCAATGTCCCTCATGAATTAGAATCCAGCTTTCCTCCCTTTCCATCTCTTCATCCCATGGTGACCTGAGTGACAGAGCTGTGAGAACAAGAAGAGAAAAAGCTGCCCTGAGTAGGACAGAGCAGACCTGGAGGGAAAGACGATACTTCCAAACTCACATCAGCCCTGTCATCGTCTCGCCTGGGCTCCTTTGACGAGCGCGGCTTGGGAGCTGGAGGCCTGGGCCATCAGCCTGACTGCTGGAACGTGTTCATCTCTTCTGCACTTGCTCTGTCTTTGTTACTGTTAGGCAGGGTGTGTGAAAATCTGAACAGCCCCAGTGACCCTGGCTCAAGCAATTTATCAAACAAAAGCTGACATTTCATCCGGAGGATTTTATTTCTCTCTAAAGCGCTGTTACACAAAGAGCTCCGATTGTCCGTGAGCTCTGCATTGGGGCTGGTCTTCAGGCTTTGTTTTCAGAAAGGGGTTGTTGGAGCTTGAAACCTGCACCCAGAGGAGCAGCTAGAATTCTCCCAGGACCTGGGGGTGGAGGGTTGTGGTGTGAGGCATCCTCTATCCTCTACCCTGACCAAGCTCAAGGTGGTCTCCAAGCAAATGTGTAGACTGAGTCCCTGATATAAATTAACCACATTTTCTTCTAGAAGGTGGGAAATGGGGTTGAATTCTCAGTGCCTTCCTTTCCTCTTTGTGAAATTCTTCTGACTCGTGGACAAAGAACACCTCATTATTTCATCTCTCCTTAACAAGAACTGGATAAGCCAGGGCAGGTCACGGCATCTCTGAGCTTCAAATTCCCTCAAAAGAAACCCAAATTTAAAATTGGAATATTTATCCTGGACCTTGACAGCTTCTTAGGTCACTGTGAAATGGAGACAGCACAAAATGAAAGATCACCACATTTGCGTCCATGGATCCCCAAGACCCAACCACCTTTGGAGAGGTGTGAGAACGCTTGGGAGTCAGCACGTGTAACTGTCTCATAGCTTGGATCTATTACAGTGATGAGTGAGGAACACAGCTGAGGACCAGGCAGAGGCTGCAGGAGGCCGTGCAAAGCTGGCTCGTATTCTCTCCCTCCAGGGAGCAGCACACAGAGCCCACTTCTCCCCAGAAACCCAGGCACAGAGACCTGTGTATGATGGGAAATCCTCCTAAAATCGAGGCACAGGGTCTTCACTGGGGGCTGGCAACAGATGTTTTCTCTGTCTGAAACATACAAAACTCCAGACTCCTAGAAGGAAAGAACAATGAATCATTCAGCTTCCACAAAACATCCAGTCCAGGTCAGCGACACATATCAGCTAGGAGCAGGGACGTGTGCACCAGTCACACTCCAGAGGTCACTCAAGGTAGCACCGCCAACCAGACTTTTTGAGGTCAGCCATCCCGGCCCTGTTCCTTCACACTCCGGAACACAGAGGAGAATGAAAGGGAGATGATGAGTAATAGACTGGCTCACTGCGACAACAGGCATAAGCTAGGGAGGCTCCAGCAAAGCAGGACATGTGTCACCCAGAAGCTGGCTACAGGGATGTGAACAGAATCGCTGCCTGGCTTGCTGGATTCCAGATCCATCTTAACAAGTCTGGTCTAATTTACATCCTCTCGTTGTCTCATATCCGAAATCAACTTCTGGTTCCACACGTGTGTTTTCAGGAGGGAATTTCCATGTCTGGTGTTCAGGCAGAAAGGAGACGTGAGAAAAAAAATGTGTCATTAGAATTAAGGCATTAGTGAAAACAGATTTGCTTTGTTATGCGCTGTGCATGTGGTGGTGCCCTTTTGCTCTGGCATCATACTCAAATTACCATTTTGAATTCTAATACTGCAAACGTCTAGCAAAGAGGTTATTAATTAGTATTTCTAGCTACCTACAGCCCATTAAATCTGTTGCTTGTTAAAGGCAATATAATTCCAAGTTCAAGCAACGTAAAATAATGAGCAGAGCTCATTTTCAGTTCATTAACACAGTTGTCAGTATTCCTGGGCAGGAGGTAATACAGGAAGTTTCACTGACCACCAGTGAACCTGTTGAGCACCTATCTGAGTCTCTCCACCTGGTTCCTGCTTGTCACAGTTCTCAGCACAGCACCGTGTTCTGTAATTCTCTGATCTTTTGACATCGCTGTTCACTGGGAAAGGGAATTTAATCAAAACATGCATGCTGCAATTTTATTTAAGCAAAAATAGTGACAGTCCTAAATTCAAGTTTCTGTGTGATTGTCTTCATTAGATATGTGCATAGGCTCAAGCCTGGCCTCTCTGTGTAGGCAAATTCCCCCGAGGGGAGCTGGACAGGCAGAATGATGCCCAGGTTGTCTTCCTCATGTACCTGCCTCCCTGTGAGGGTCACACTACGAGAGGGCCGCTCCTATGTGTCACACCAGGCAAAGATGTTTCAGAGAGGATTCAGTGAAATTATATAGAGAATCAGTGCACGCGTATGTGTGTGCAGACGTGCGTGCATGTATACACAGATAGATGCACACACACACAGGCTTACCATGCAACAACCACTCCAGATATGTTTCCTTACTAACCTCCAGAACTGATGAATATAGCTTTATGTAGAAAAAAGCGTCTTTGGAGAGTGGATACGATTAAGATCTCAAAACAAGATCATCCTGGATTATACAGTTAGACCCAAATCCAATGTCAAGTGCCCTTGACTAGAAAGGCAGAGGGAGGTTTGAAGCAGAGAGAAAAACACCGTGTGAAGACAGACACTGAGGTGATGAAGTCAGAAACCAGAGAATCCCAGAGCCCTGAGAAGCTGGAAGAACCAGGAGGGGTTCTCCCTTGGAGCCTTCAGACTCCTTGCCTGCAGACCTGGGAGAGAATCCAGTCCTATCATTTCCCATCACCAAATTTACAGTACGTTGTCATTGCGCCTTGCAAATCAATGTTATACATAGCATAACTGATAGATCCGTTAACCAGGTATACATATGCCTACATATGCATGTTTACCTGTGTCAGGCCTGATGCCAGGCACACCCTTGTACTCTGTAACTTCTGCTCTTCTCCCTGCCATAAACTGCCCTGCCTCAGTTTCCTGGAATGAGCGTGACTCTGCAAGTCACCACCCATTCCACAGAGTGTCCCTCCTCCAATTTCAGTGTCTGCAGCACAGTGCTTCCCTGTAAGAGAATCTTCTTCCTGAGCCCGTCTTAACACTGAAAGGAGACCAACACGACTGGCGTTCTCTGAGCCACAGTTTGCTCACTCAAGCTGCACACTGCATGTGACACCCGGATGCTGCTCAGAAGGCCTTCAGCAGCAAGCCGAGTGGAGCCAGCACTGCAGGTCTCTGAGAAAACAAAGTCTTCCTAAAATCCGTTGCTGGTCTTGGGGATACCCTGAGCCCCACCATGCTGTAACCGTAAACGTTCTTAGCCTTTGTCACATGTCAGGCTTTGGCCTAAGTACCTTCTCAGAGTAGATCATTTAATTCTCAAAGTTTCTTCAAATTGACTATCACCCATCACCCAAGGAAGAAACTGAGGACCCAGTAGCTACACAGCATGTGCTCAGAGGCCTGGGGATGAGCTCCCCACTGAGCTCCCAAGCCTCTGTTTCCTAGTGGGGCCAGAGTCTGTGAAATAGCCTCTGCAGCCCATCGCAGCCCATTGTCACCCCTAAACTCTTTACTTCTCTTCATCAAGCAGGATCTGCTCGCTTGGAAACTGGCTTACAAACAACAGATTTTTGTCTGGCATCCACTGCTAAAGAGACTTCGAATGGAAGCAGATATATCGGTAATCATGTTTCCTATGGGGAACGCTAAAGGTTTTTGAAATATACTGCAATCTTCAACAGTGACCTTTTCCATAGCCCTGAAAAAAAAAAGACAATAGAATACAGGGAGAGAAAGGCGATAGAACCCTTTTATCATACTCAGTGGTTACTGTCTGTGGTGTTGCGGGGCCATGCTGGTCCTACCTCGCCACTCTGAAAAGTCACAGTTGCAGATTTATCATGTATTTTTATTTATTGCTTTTCGCCTTGCAACACAGACACCTGGAATGGTGGGCAAGAGTTCTCTTAGTTTCCAGGAAAAATATTGCTTTTCTGCCCACCTACCTTTACTATCTCTCTCTGCCAGTTCTACTCACTGTGTGTTAGGGAGATGGGGAGGATGAGGCAGCCCAGAGGAGCTGAGCTCCTCTTTTACCCTGAGCCTGGCTGTGTCTGGAGGGTGCACTGAGCCTCTCTGCTCCAGCCTCACCTGGCCAGAGGCTCCCTTCCTGCAGCTGTCCTCAGATGCCTAGGTTCCAGAGTTCTCCATTCAGCCTCACTGTACTTCTTCAGCTGTGGCCCAGCCACAGCGCAGGGGTTCCAACCCCAGCAGTGGCAGAAGCCCTCCGCAGCGTGCAGGGGAGATTTCCTGCTTTCTGCTTGGGGTCTTCCCTGGAGCTCCAAGCTCCATTCAGCCAGCAAACCTTGTAGACACAACAGTAGGATGTCACACACCCCAGAGGGACCCCTAGTCCTTGGGAAGACACACCAGTGGCTTCCTATCCTTCAGGTTACAATTTGGGGGAGACATTGCCTTCCTTTTAGGGGCTCTTTAAACTATCAAGCCTCCCTTGCCATTAGCAATGCCCTTGATATAACAAGCCGGTTTTTTCGTTTGCAGTTTTGTTCCTCATTCACCTCCATTTCTGTTTTTTAGGGTCATCTCCTAGATAACGTACCCAAGCACAAGTCCTGGCTATAATCATTGATTTGGGAAAAATTCCTCCAAAGAAACAGAGAAAGTGAAAGAAAGAAAGAAAGAAAGAAAGAAAGAAAGAAAGAAAGAAAGAAGAAAGAAAGAAAGAAGAAAGAAAGAAAGAAAGAAAGAAAGAAAGAAAGAAAGAAAGAAAGAAAAAAGGAAAAGAGAAAAGAAAGGGAGAGGAGGGGAGAGGGGAGAGGAGAAGATAGGAGAGGAGAGGAGGAAAGGAAAAGAAGAGAAAGGAAAGGAAAAGAAGAGAGGAAAGGAAAGGAAGGGAAGGGAAGGGAAGGGAAGGGAAGGAAAGGAAAGAGGAAAGGAAAGAGGAAAGGAAAGAGGAAAGGAAAGAAGGAAAAAAGGAAAGGAAAGGAAAGGAAAGGAAAGAGGAAAGGAAAGAAAGGAAAGGAAAGGAAAGGAAAGAGGAAAGGAAAGGAAAGGAAAGGAAAGGAAAGGAAAGAAGGAAAGGAAAGGAAAGGAAAGGAAAGGGACTTTTTGCTCAGCAGGCTGGCCCTTTTCTGTTCCTACAGAGGAGTTAAATCTTCTGACCTCTTCCAGAAACAAGACCTTCAGTTCAGGTTACTTCTTAAATTCCCCAGGCTGTGGAGGGAAGGAGTTGTGCTCCTTTAGGAAGGCACAGGGAGATCGCAGCATGCTGAAGTCAGTAAGACATTCATGCTGTCAGACAGTTGGGCAGTTTGCAAAGTGACCTTGTATCTTTAAGATCAACAATGAAAACAAAACACACACACGCATATGCACACAGCAAGGAGCTTGGCTAGGTAAGGGGCTCTGTACACATACAACCTCAAGCATGTTACAAACTCCAGCACTGGGTAAGATACAGGTTATCTAAGACAGAATCCTGTTTTCCAAATGATCACTTTGAACTAGAAGAAAGAAATAAAAGAGTGTGAATTATTGGCTGAAAATGTTATGTGGCTTTTAAGCCCTCAATATGAAATATGAAAGCCCTCAGCATGAAACGAGAAAATCCTGGGAGCTGGATGTGAATGTATTTTCAATTTCTCGGGTCGTGGGGTCAATTTGGACTCTGGCTCTGTATTACTGGTTGTATGATTTTCGATATCTCTATCTTGAAATCCTCCTACCCACTTCCGGAAAATGGGCATAGAGATATTGAAATCCTTCTCCAAAGTGCAGTGAGGGTGAGGACAATGAGGCAGGTGATGCATTATGAAAGTGTTTGCACACATTTGCATTCCACTTAATGCCAGCTATTTGATATGTCATCTACTGCTCTGCCTCCCACAAAGTACAGTGGTTGAGAAAAACTAATTCAATATGTCACATGGTGGCTAAGGATCAAGAACATCGAGACAGCTGAGCTGTGTGGTACAGTTCACAGTCTTACAAGGTTTCAGTCAGGTGTCTGCTGGACCCCTGGTCATTCACAGTCTTGACTGAGTTTGAAGGATCTAACTCCAGGATGCTTTCTGTGACTGTGCAGCTTAATTGTCAACTTAATTGTGCTGGGAGCCACTGAAGGGAGTGGTAAAGTACACTTCTGGGTGAGTCTGGATGCATCAAGAAAGCATGATTTTGGTGTCTGTGTCTGGCTCCTAATCCTTTCCTCTCTGGTGCTGTCCCCTTTCTCTGCTTCCAGTCTACCATGAAGTAAACATCTTTCCTTCTCCGTGCTCTTCCACCATAATATTACTGCCTTAGAGACAGTTGACCATGGACTGAATCCTCTGAAACCATAAACTAAATTAATCTCGCTTCCTTAGATGAGGGCATCCGGAGATCTGTCCCAGTAATGGCCATCTGACTAATAAAGTTTCCTCTTGTGACAGCAAGCGGGCTTTGGCAGCTATACCACAGACTCAGTTTCTTGTCACTGAGAATTCACCCTAGTACTAATGCAATGCTTTGCAATATGTACCTGGCTTCCCCTGTGTGGGTATAGTCGAGAAATACATTTTACTGTCTATCCTGTAGATATACAAGACATACATGTACACACATGCATGTATATATGTGCGTATATGTGTTTCCACTTCAATTTTTATTCTACTTCTGTGTGTATATTAGCTCAATGCAGTTTAACCTAACATTTATCTTAAAGGCATTGATTCTAGAAGCAGAGAGGAGAAAACTGTCACTAAGATGTTCCCATGACCTGCAAACATGAACATATAAACAAGGAAGTGGTTACAACAGGTGCAAAGGAATGGAGGAAGGAAAGACATATATTTGAAAAACAGATGGGAGGACTGATTGGATGACATCACTGGCTATGTGCAGCCATGGGTTGGAAAGAAGACAGGGGGAAGTAGGAAACAGATGGCAATAGAGAAAGGAGCAATGAGGTCAATGACAGATTATTGGACACATTTGTGCAGGGACTGGACTCATCACAGAGGCAGTGGCTAAGACTGGCTTGGGCACATTGTAAAGTAGGGCAGCCTGACAAATCCTGGAGGCAGGACACTGCTCAACATTCTGACATCTCTTATGAGCAAAGTGCCTATCCCTGCAGGGTAATGGGTACTGATTGACTAAGGTCCCTTGAGAGGACATAGCGCTCTCTGATTCCCTCACCAGGAAAGACTGAGATGTGACGATGCTTGTGGAAGGTAAGTCTGTGACCCGAGAGCCCAGGTAGCCTTCCTGGCTTCTGACGACAACAGGCAAGGCTGACTCCGTCTTGAGGGAAGACTGAAGGTGACACGGTGCTGTCCATCAGCACCACTTGAGGAGCTGCTATTCACACTGCTGAGCACAGTGAGTCCACTGTTCTCTTAAGGCTCAAATTAAATGGCTGCTCAAAGCCCAGGTCACTTAATACTGTTTTCATCAACTTGGGTTTTTTTTTAAATGAACCCTAAGGGAACAACTGCTAGACAAGTCCCATGAAGATTCACTGCGAGGACACTTAAAATGGTGTGACTCATGGCAGACAGTAGCTCCCATCCCCTTTGCTTGACACACAGCAAACTGCATCCACGGAAGGGAATCAGATGTACGTCTCTGAGGCAGGTGACCCTGAAGTGACAGTGGCAGTCCTTGGAGGAAGTTGTGACTCCGAAGGCTCTGATTAACCAACTGAAGTTTTCAAAACCTGCCAGGGTGCAGGATCCTATGTGACTTAGTGACTTGCTCACGGGTCCTCTTGGCCTTTGTCCTGCAGCATTTGGTTGTAACCACCTCAGCACCTTCCCCTGTGATCAGATTTGCCTGCAAAGGCATATTCTTATCCACCTTGGTTCTTACCTTGTGTTTTACTTAGAGTCGATTTGACTTAGCTTCCATATCCTAAATCAAATATTCAAAATCATTTTTGTTCTGGAAAGAGCCACAGACACCATGCTGTCCAAACATGCTGTAGCACCTGGGCATCAAACCCACCAGCTATTTGGAGGAACCTAGGACACTGTGTTTTACTGTGTGTCACTGTGTTTTTCTTTGCAACAAAAGATGTTAATGTAGAGTTGTTTGTTTTAATTGCAGCAGTGGCACTGTTTGATAAGTAAGTGGGTGTGGGGTTGTAGTTTGGCATGGAGTCTCTAAAAGTTTCACCATCAGTGATACAGGATGATGTAGAGTTATGTCTTTGTCATTAAATACCCTACGAGGCTGGGTTTGTTTTCTTATAGTAACATTTTATCTGTTCTAAGTGAATCAGGTGTGTGGTCTAGTAGCAAATAGTTCACTCCAGATCTCAGGGCCAGAAGAAGCCAGTGAGCCTGTCTACATAGCACAGCCCCAGAAAATAAAATCTGGTATTCAAATGTAACAGTGAGTCCTCAGGAGTGGGGACCAGGGTGCTCATGAACAGGAATTAATTCAGATAAAAGGAAATGGCATATAATAGTTAGTCAGAAGAACAAATAATAGCTGAAACTGAGGGAAGTAGCTGAAAATGAATGTCTTAACATGTCAGAGAATGGAAAGAAATCATTGCAAAGACTGAGAGAGAATGTCATGTGCTTTGGCCTTTCTCTGGAAGACACCCTGGGCTCCCACTAACGGCTGGGCCTGCCTGGGTCTGGTAGGACACTGTTTCTTGGAGCAATGATTTCTTCTTCTTTAAAATAAAGATGATCCTACCTATGCTTCCCATAGTCCTGGAGCAGGCGGGGAGCGGCAAACAGCCACAGTACAAATGTGCGAGGACTATATACAAGACACATTTCAGCGGCAGTTTAACCTTAAACAGATGGTGCCCGCTTCCTGGACTTGTGCGGGACAAGTCCGTTGTCTTGCGAGCACACTTACAGATTGTTCCAGCTGTTGCAAAATCCCCTTCCAGGTTTGTAGCCAGCCAGAGATTAGTGTGTCTGACTCCACTGTATCCCCGTGGAAACTTCTACCCTCAGCAGGACTCTCTCTCTCTCATTCTTAGGGCTCACTTGAGGGCTGAGGGGTAAAAATAGCTTGTAGTAGATACAGGACAACCAAGGGCTGTTTTTCAGTTTTATTGCTTTTGTTCTCCTTATGAGGTTATAATTGGTCTATAAAAACTTCATAGGCTCAATCTATACAATATGATGAATATTGGTTCTATGCATAGTTTGGTGTTAACATCACAACAATCAAGGAAAAAACATATTGACCACCTTCGACAGCTTCACTGTGTCCCTTCGAGCATGTGTGCAACAGAAACATTTGAGATGAATCCCGCCCTTTCATTCTGGATGCTGTATATGAAAAGTGTGAAACAGTCCAATGTGCAGGAGGATCTTATAGCTCATAGTGTGACTGCTGAGACATAACTGGCTGAGAAGTACAGCCGGGAGTCTTCCACATGGAAGCCTTTCCCCTGGAGGTCACTTTAGGGAAAGATGCCGTTCCCTTTCCTCATCTGCATGGTGTGAAAAGTGCAATTTGTTGGTGGGGACTTTCAAGAGGCTAAGTGTTGCTCAAAGTAATTCCAGTGCTGTGGAAAGCATTCACTGTTGAGAACACAGGATGAGAAGCTGTCTGAGGTCATGCCCCCGTCTCTACTTTAGAGATGAAGGTGGAGAAGGATTTATCCTGAGTAACAAAGCTGGTAGAACCGTCTAGATGTTGAACCCAAGCAATTCACTCCAAACCAGTACTTGTATCCTGGGCCCAGGGTCACTTCCTGCCCTGTATATTTTTCCACTGGTGAAAGAATATGTCAGAATATAACAGTCACCAGGAAGCATCACAGAGCACCGATATCTAGATCACATTATGTGTATGGAAATCACATGTCAAAAACTTCAGCATTTCCTGGCCTGTTTTCGTGGTGGTGTCAACCTGTCTGTCACCTTCCCCCGCCCCTGGCCTTGTGCCTTTGAGTCACATGCCAGAAGCACAATACCTGCTCCCTCTGAGTTTCTTATTGGTACATAAATGAACAGTTCTGTGACTGAATCCATGAACATATCAACTGCTGCAATTTTATAGACTTTGTCTACTTAAATATATTTAAAATTTTAATCTTACTATCAAAAATGCTTTAGCGAAAGAGGACTGTCAAAATGTTACAAGACAAAGTTTCTGGATTTTAACCTCTAGAATCCTTAAATCAAAAGATGCTACTTGTTCTGTATATCATGTGCCTTTAATAGTTTTAAAAGTTTATTATTTAATTTTTACAATGCATTTTAAAAAGTTGACTGATACCTAATACCTTAGGCTCAATTCTCTCAAAACTCATTTGTGAAATACTGATACATCCCATGTTTTTAAATCATGTAGCCATTGAGTTCTGAAGTCTAGAATATGATTCAGCCAGACATATGTGAATAAAAAGGCAAATTTCACATAGGCAATAGTGCACGTATGACCAGGAATGTGCCCCCTCCACTCCTTATTCTGCTTTCCTATGCTTTGTTGCACATGCTTATCTGAGGGTCTGAGATAATTCCCTAAAAGGGAAAATGGATCTGGACCGCCCTCATCGCAAACCCTGTGCAGCACATGTGGTTTAATTGAAGTAAGACCTCACCTGTGTTTGCTGTGTATTCTTCTCTGGACTGTAAGAAGAATTTGAGAAATTTTCATATTTATCTTAGCATAAAAATATTTTTCTGTGAAATTTATATGCACTTAATTTCAGGCTCTTTCTGAGGGAAAATGAACACTGAACAAGTTGGATATTTTAGCTAGAATATCTTGCTTTTGCCTGGACTTCTAATCTTGAACTTTATGACTGGTTTTTATTAGTTCAGAGCATACTCAATGCCTAGAAGCTCATAAATAGCATTAATTCTCATAAATGCCTATTCCAGAAGTTAGAAAACTCAGAGAAAATTTGTCTGTATCGAAGACATGTATCCCCGGAGCTTCACAGAGCAACAGAGCCCACAAGGAAGATCACAGGACACTGCAATCCCTGGGCACGAACTGGGCACATGAGTAAGCTCACATGACCACACAGGCTGATCACAAAGCCAACCTATGCAGTTCTATAAGCCTACAGGCAAAATCCCCTTACACTGGCGCCCATTTCTGTATGCTTGAGAAGTTGGGAATTGAAGCTGAGTTGACACATTCAGGCTCCAGTAACTAACACACACACACACATACACACATGCCCATGCATGTACACATGTCCACACACACAATTTAATGATAAAATGCTACCTTTGGTAATAGTAAGTCATCACCATGGAGATGATTTTCAAGGATGAGGTGTGAATACCAGCTAAGCCTTCCCTCTCACACAGTGGTTTCAAAGTAGGTTGATGAAACACTTTTGAATCAAAGATGGGGTTATTTCCTAAATATTCTGGTGAAAGAGAAACATAGAATGTCTAGAAATTAAGTATGAATGAGGTCTTAGAGGAAAGTCTGCCATCTCACTAGTAGTGAGAGAGCTGGAAAAGAAACACAGGATAGGATTCTTTCCTCCACTTCTGCTAACTCAAATAATAACTTCCAGTCTTAGACCTGGTATGAGCTGTTAGTCTATTATAACCCTAGTTATTAAATTCCTTGGGCAACTGCTTATCTTATGTTCCTCACACATACGAAATTGTGGTATCTGTTTCCCTACTGCAAACTCAAGGCAGTGTAGGACAGTTCAAACCATCAGCAAAGAGCTTATGCTAATCCAGAAACAAAGAAGAAGACCACGAAATAGAGGCACACAAGCATCTGACACTAGTTATAGTATGTAAATGTCAGCAGTCTGATGCCATTTAAGCCAAGGCATCCATGTACTGCAGTTGTAATCAGCATCACCCTTACATTCGCATGCAGCAAGCACTAATAATCTCAGGAATCACCATTGGAGTCATCAAGGAAGCTTCAAACCTGTGATGAGAAGCATGCTTAAATACACCTGTGTGCTCTGAAAGTTTTCCCTGTAAACACGGTACCCAGAGTGAGATTTCTTTGTCTGAAAAGAAGCCACAGCAAGTCCAAGGCAGTGTCAGATGCCAGACAAAATAGCACGATCCATTGACTTATGGTTCCTCCTTTGTCTGCCTTTGGGATTGAACTGTGTCTGCCTGGAGCTGACTGTAGGGGTGAGATCCAACATGCAGGTGCCACTAGAAATAAGAGGAGAAATAGCTTTATTAATATAAAGCTCTGCCTATGGCTGGCACAGATCAGAGCTTAGGAAGAGATAACAGGGTGTAATAATTGGGATCCAGCATTTGGAGGTAAAAAGCTTCACTCTAAATCTTTATTCTACAACCAGTCTACAGTGTAATGGAAGTCACATTATCTCAAGATACCTTACTTTGTTCTTTCTGAAAGTGAGCTAATAGTCCTTTCCTATGGGGCCTTATAAAAAAAACACTGTCACTTCTTTAAAGTATGTTGCTATGGCTTTCATATTGCAGGGCTCTCATGGGTCCCCTAGCAAAAGTGGTGGGGGTGGGACCTACCAGGTAATGGTTAGATCCAGGGGGAACTGCCCTTGTGAATAGATTAAAGCCAGTATCGAAAGGGTTTGCATGAGTGATTTGCTTCCTTTTGACCTTCCACCATGTGAGGACACCTGTTCTTCCCCTCCAGGTGACACAACTTCCAGGGTCCTCTGGGAAGCAAAGACCTGCCTCATCAGACACCAAAACTACAGGGACCTTGATCTTGGATTTATCACTCTCTAGACTGTGAGAAATAAATTTCTGTTCTTCATAAATTACTAAATCTCACATATTATGCTATAGCAACACAAAAAGTTCTAAGATATATATATCAGGTTCTAATCATATCGGTAAAAATGTATTGCATGAGCTCTATCGATGTTATCTACTGTAATTAAAATGACTCAAGCAGGATCAGTTCAAAGCCTAAGGAGCAGAGGTGAAGGTGAGGCTCTTCTACTAATGGCCTGAAGTAGGGGATTAAGCTTAAGACTGTGGTTAAGAAGGGCAGGAATGGAGGTTGCCCATAGGCACCCCATTGGTCTGCTTAGTGCAACCAAGAGGTGCTGTACATCAAAGAGAATTTCTCAGGAAAGCGTAGCACTGTGTCCTCCCTGGCCAGTACTTGGCAGCTGTTCTTGGGGCTCGGGCAGCTCAAGAATCTATTAGGTGCTGCCTTAAATGGCACATCACATGCTGAGAGTGGTCCTTATCTGTGCACAACACAATGCCAGGCAAGTGAGAAAGTGAATGGAGATGAAAGACTCCATGATTAGCTGCTGGCCTGTGACTTTTTCCAAGAAGTTCAGGGTTGTGATATACATATATATATATATATATATAGAGAGAGAGAGAGAGAGAGAGAGATGGACAGAGAGAGAGGGAGAGGGAGAAACGGTCTTACTAAATCAGTAAAATGCTTAGGTTGGGCTTGAATTTATAACATTCTTGCCTCAGCCTCCTGGAGGGCTGAGCTTATAGGCATGAGCCACCACACCCAGCACATCCATCAGCTCTGCGAAGCTTGTTCCAGGAGTTCCTGTCTAAGGGGCCGCATTCCAGCTGAGGCAGACGCAGAGAAGCTTCAAAACATGGACAGAAAGGAGACTCCAAGCGTGTCTTGACATGCCTCAAGCTTGCGTTCTGTGGCTCCCAAGGAACACTTGTTTTTGCTTCTCTGCAAATAATTTGATTTTTTAAAGTAAATGCACTTTGCTTTTCAAAGCAAAAATGACAAAATATTGTGGAGAACTGCAGCAGACAAACAGCCCTGATCTGTACTGCTAAGTCAGTGAACAAAATATTTCCTGTAAACACAGAGTAGAAAGCCTGGCTAACAACTGAAATAGAAAGCATGGACAGAGAGACACAATACACATAAGAAGTTAAAGAAATAATAAAACACTAGGATGAGAGGAAGGTGTTTTAAACATTAAACATTTTGTCTTACTTTACTATGTTGTGTGCCTAGCAAATAATTTCCCAACTTGGATTATAATTGTGTGTAGGGACGGAGAAGTTCTTATTTCCCAAGACAACTCAAACAACTGGAAGCTTTCTTTGTGTAAAGCCTGTGTCATAATCCATGCAGTTTCCAATCTCCATTTCAATTTTCTTCCTACATTCAGTTCCACATAAAGTATCTGTCACTTCATATGAATAAATGCGATAGACCACGTTTATTTCACTTACCTGATTCTCATATTTTTCTCCTGTAAGGCAGGGTAATTGTTTATCTGCTTATAGGACTGCTGTAAAGATTAGAAGAGATCTTTGATAGAAAAGGTTTATCATCCAACTTGATATATGCTAAAGGCTCACTAAATGTTAGTTTTCTTTAACAATTATGGTATGTGAAGCAATCTTTCAAACATGTTTTAGATTTTGATTACATTGACTGTCATTGGGCATATAATTTTATATTTGCTTCATGTATTTAATTACATTGTTAAGTCTGGGATTGAACCCGGGGACCCATGGGTGCTAGTCAAGTGCTCTACCATTGAGCCATGGCCTAGCTCAAGATTTGTAAATTTAGATATAAGCAAATGTAGTTAACCCAATATACCTCAACAGGCTGAAGGAAGAATCTACTACTAACAAAAGAATGAACTCGGTACAGTGATTAAAACAAAGCTGAATAATGCACAATCATGATCTTCTATGGAAACCAGTGAACAAACTGACTACTTAGAAATCAGTATGGATGGTAGAAAGTGTTTCTGGACATGCAGCCAAGACAGCAGTGAATTCTGAACCTGGGAGCCAGAAATATCTTTGTCAAGGGAGAGGTGGCAACCCAGGGGGGGAATTTTGGATAAACAAATCAACGCTCCAGAACTAGTGGTCATTTTCTGTTCTCCAATGCACCACATAATAACTGCTCACTGGGCCGAAGACCCGGAACCTGGAGAGCTGCACCTCACCTTGAAGGCCTCCAAGCTCACATTAGAAGACTGGTTGTTGGCACCTGTCAAAGACAGACCTGGGAAACTTGAGGTGTTCTCTGGAATCTTCTATTAGGAGCATAGCCCTGTGATCCAGAACAAGTGAGCAGAACTCTCCATCTACCCTACTTTGACAGTGTAAGTGAATTCCCTGTTGACTCCTCTAATTCCCAATGGATAGACCTTGCTTGGCTCTCATGGAAATACACCATGAAAATCACTGAGTATCGGGGTAGAGGGTGAGGCAAGGCCAGAACATGGAAAAAGGAGTGGAGACCAGGAATGTTACATCACAAACATTTACGAGAGTCTGAAATACCTTGTGGAGATCCATTATAACACATGCGTAAGCCCCCTTGGGCTTGGAAAAGGGTGCACGTTTCAGTCTGTCAACACTGAGGATCCTTTACTGTCCCACATCTAAGAGAAGACCCTGGTTTTGTTTTTGTTCAAAGGTGAACAGTAGAAAAAGTGGTTAACTCTAGACAAGTTAGTTTTTAGTCTTGCAACACCAACTGCCTCTCAAGAAACAGAGGCCTAGGGGCTTAAACTAAGATGAGGAAGGATGTAGCAAGAGTGAAGAATATGGCACGAGTTAATTTCCCAGTAAAACATTACACAGCAACTGTCAGCTCAGTGAGCTGGGGAGCTGCTGGAAGGCTGGAGGGCTTTTGGCTGTGGCTCATAATGGGTTTCTGTAAAGGTTAGGGCTCATGGCATCTTCACACATCAATGCTCTGCTACCTCTTCCCCTCCTCTGATACTGGCTTTCCTCATTGACTTTGTGTGGGGACATGCATGCATCTTACCATCTTCCCTTTTATTCTACACTTGAACTCTTCAAATGACAAGCACACAACTATATAACTGATGTGATGTTCCTAATGTCAACTGCAAGTCATGTAAGGAGATGTGTGTGCTACTCTGTCCAATACAGGAGTTATACCCTAGAGGACCAGCCTTAGTTCTTCTCCTGACTACACACTCATTGCACCTCTTGGCCTTTATCTATTCATATTCTCCAGGATGTGCTCTCTTCTCCAAGGACTGCCTGTGTGTTGGCTTTAACCAGGAGAAGACTTTATGTTTCTCTTTGTTGGATGACACCTTCCTCATAGAAGGTGACACCTGCATTTCACTGATTCTGAATCAGGTTGTTTCTCAGCATCATGACACTATAACTTGCTCCATCACCAGGGACTCAAGGACACAAGGATGCCTCCAGAAGAGCAATTCTAGTGGCTCTGGGGATGTACACAGGTCCGTGGACTTAGCGTCCATGGAGTGCTGAGACATGGAAGGTCTCAGCATTGGGATTAATCATCAGTGTAGATCACTCAGGAAAGTTTTGAAGAAGTAAATAATTCTGTGATGCTGTTATAAAATTCTCTTTTTTAAAAAACAAAACAGTGTAGTGCAATACACTCCGGGTGCAGCTTTAAGCAGAATAGTAACTGTCATCTTTGCAGAGGGACATAAAATCATATGGGAACAGGTGACTGCTCAGCCATCTCTGAGAACTCAGTTGAGCCTTTCCTAAGGAACAGGAAATGCAGACTGCTCTGGATATATTAGAAAATGAAATATAGGCATATTTTACTGTGTTATGAAGGAAATCTTAATCACTACATAGAATATTGCTATACTGGAACCATGTAAATGATCCAGTAGATCACGGGAACACCACATAGGAGACAGGCATGGTATTTATGGTCTTAGGAGATAATAATAGTATTCATATTACATCTCTTCCCAAGAGTCAGGTTCTAGTCAATTGTGACATTTAAGGTAAGGCATGTGACCCTGAGCATATGCCTACCCTGGTTTTTTTGAACTATTTTTTTCTTTATCAGCTAAATGTCCTGAACTAAGAGAGACTTGATGTCCCTGCTAGGTCCAACATCTACAGAATAAAGGAAATTTCAGTTGTTTTCTTTTAAAAGAACAGGATCCTGGAAGGGGGAGGGGGCATCAGTACGTGAGCCTCATCTGTCCTGGAGGAATAAGTACTGCTCAGAACAGAGTATCATTATGAGACAAATATTTGAAAACATTGTTTCTAAATTATCCTGACACTGAAAAATTACAAGTGATTTTGAAAAATAAATACTTCTAAAATTTAATCATATCCCCGGTGCCCTAGCTCAAGGGATCTTAGATTGCTGAGGCCCCCAAGGAGATACTTCAAGACATGCAGGGATTCCTCAAATTACATGCAAATTTTCTGTCTACCCATATGTCTGCATTTACATATGGAATTATGTTTATTTCATCCAATTCACGGAAAAAGTCATATGGCTTTCATTACTGTTTTGAAAAGATTCAGGGGCTGCAAAACATTTTGGAATTACTGTTAGTATGAAAAATAGAAAACACCAAATTTATAAGACCTGAATTCTAGGCCAGTTTCTTTCCCTTAATATGCCTATAATCTTCAACCTAAAATCATGATTTCATATAAGCATAAATACCATAAGTTTTCTCTTTTATGAAAAGTCCACACTATGAGTAAATAGCAAAATTAAAAGTAGATAATCAAAAAGAGGGAGACATAATATAGGAGCACACATTACTATTGTTAGCTGATGGAATAAACCTAGATACAGTAAAACTGTCCCATTTTAAATACGGACAAATGATCATCTGTAGTGGACTGAAGATTATACCCAGAAAAATCAACCAAAAACACAACACCATGATTGCTAGAGTGCAGGAGATTTGGGGCACCTTGAGCTGAACCCCAGGAAGTCATACCGGTTTCCATGATTAGTAGAAAGTGGAGCCTACTTCTAAAATCCACCCTTTTATCACGTGAAAACTCAGACACTTGAGCCCAGAAAAGTGTCTTTCATTTGGCATCAATGTAAGAGATTTTCAAAGTTATCATTTAATTCAAAGATACGTTCATAGTTTAAATACAAATTGATTTTACCTTTTGTTTGCTTTGTAAAATAATTTATGAATTGGTTCCTTCTTTTAAGTGTTAAATAGCTCCTAAATCGTATACTAGAAATACTATCTAGGAACTATGTTCAGTTGCTTCCTTTGTTATCATCCTATTCATGTTTTCACTTTCTCCAGTCATTTTTACTGATACATGTATTGCAAGGAAAATTCGTTAATAGTTTTGAATGCATTCTGCATGCTGGAACTGTGTGAGTGTGTGTGTGTGTGTGTGTGTGTGTGTGTGTGTGTGTATGTTTATGGCACTGGATGTACAGTGGTAAGGACTACATAGAACCATCAAAAATTTGGAGCTGGTAAAGTTGAGTAACTTAACTGGCAGTTATGACATAACATAGTAATACAACAGGTTATTTGATGATACTTTAATACATTTAGCTTTCTTATAATAGTAAAGTATGTTGGTTACACTATTCTTCTAATCTCTAATATGTGTGTTGCATTTTTCTTTGATTTCCATGATTAATTTTTGTAAATGTTGATCATATTGTGAAATGTGTAATGAAGTTATTTTTCAATTCTGAGTTTTCAACTGCTCAATCTGTTTTTAAATATCTTCTGCCTCTTAACGTCTTCTGTTAGTTTTCAGTTGTTTCTATCATGTTTTATTGCCTTTTAATATGTTTCCTTTAACTATTTTCAATCAGTGCAGGTTATTTTTTCAAATCACTGGCAGATATTGACGGAGGATGGACTTTAAAGAATGATTGTTTTTTGGGGCCCTAGACAGTGAGTATTCGAGAAACATAAGGTGAGACATGTGCTTCTATTGCCCGTTAATAAGCATGTGGTTCTCATCTCAGATCCTTTTAGAAAATAGTCTGAGAGACATTTAAAAATGACTGTTTGCACCTTGCATAACTCTTTAGGCTGGGTCCGGCTAGATTTTATTAACCAGTAGCTCTAATCTCTGCCACTTAAGAATAGAATGGCTTTGCTAAATTTTCTAATCTTCACAGCTTTACATTTTGCTTCAGTAAAAAGTAATAGGCAATCTTCCTGCTTCAGCCTCTTAGAATGCTGGAATTACAGGCATGAGCCACTATGCCTGAGTTAGTCTGGGCAATTTAACAACTTAATAAACCCCCATCTCAAAATTAAAAGCAAAAACAAAAACAAACCCAAGAATGTAGCTCAATGTGAAAAGCCTGCCACAGTGATATATGTGCACCCATGTTTATAGCAGCACAATTTGTAATAACCAGATCTTGGAAACAACCTAAGTGCCCATCAAACTGAGGAACAGATAAAAAAGTTGTGGCATTTTTATACAATGGAGTACTACTCAGCTATAAAGAATGATCACATTGAGATATTTATAAATAAATGGATGCAACTTGAGGCCATACTCATAAGCGAAATAAACCAAACTCACATGTGTTAATACCGTATGGTCTCCCTGGTATGACAGTTGGTAAGAGTATATAAGATTTTATGGTAATCATGATTCCCCATTTCATTGCTTTGAAGCCTTTCAATGTTTTCATTCATCAGTTGGAATGGTTTTATTCTTTTTGTTTGACTTTATTATGTGTGATGGTATGAACAGCTGTTTTGAAGAAAACAAAACATTATGGCAGCCATTGCTGATTTAATATCATCTTGCTTAGAAGTCCTACCATGCTTCTATTCTTCTATTACCATTGGTTCTATCATGTTGTGTCTTATTGGTATTTTAATATATGTGATAGTATAACCAAATTTTTTATTGAAAATGAGATATTATAGTAGCCATTGATCATTCTCTGTTATTCAATTCAGAATGCCCTGTAATTCTTTCAATCTTTTGAATGATTTTATACTATTTTGTTATGTTTGATATTATTGTATTTGAAACTATGCTCAACTATAGCAGAGAGATATTTTGATAACTACTGTTAATGTCCAGTTGTCTTATTATAAAGTGCTGTGTTGCTTATGTTGTTCTGTTCTGATCTGCTTTGTTCTGCCTTCTTTTGTTTTATTCTCTTTAAAATAAAAAAAAGATAAGAAATGCCTAGCCAAAAAAAATTTCTATTAGTGGGGAAAAAAAATAAAGTCATCACACCAGTCTCAAAAGACATAGTGCATAAGTAAAAACTAAACATTTAGTCTACAAACTCAGGCATCTAATTCTCCTTTCTAAATCAATTATATGACTCACCTCAGCTAGGTAGAAAATTTAATCCTAGCCTGTGTTGGATGTTGCCACCTGCCAGGTGCATCCCAGGAATCTGGAGGTCTAATTGACAGCCAGAAACGGAGGCTATGATTGCTGTGATGTCCTCATCATCTCCACGGCTGCAACTGCCGAGAGCCACTGGCTTCACTGTTCCTCTGTGCTCTACCTGCCTTGAGTTGCTACATGTGCTCAGCAGAAGCTGCGAAGGTCAGGGGTCACGGTCCTTCAGCCCTAGGTTAGGGCCCCTGACTGCCTTCCACACTCCCGAGGCTGCTTCTCTTTCTCTCCCTCTCTCTTCCCTTTCCTCCCTGACCCCACTGTGCCTTTTTTCTTTCTCCTCCCCTCCATAGCCACTCTCCAGTGAGCTTTGACCTCTAGAAAGGACAAAAAATGACATGGAGAACTGCCAATGTCTGTTACTTCTGGTAGAAACTGAGGCAAGGAATTCCTAACAGCCCTTTTAAGAATTACATCAGGTCAGGGAAATGCATATAGAAAGAAGACACCTATGGGAAGAGTTTAATCACTTGTCTCGGCAACAGATAATCAAGAACCACTCCAAATGCGGCCATTTTTAATGGTAACTTCCCCTTCCTCCTCCATGGGAGGAATGTGTTTCCTTGCCTGGTGGTTTCTGGACACGGGCATGTGACAAGCCTTGGCCAATGGAATTGCAGCAGGTGTTGAAGTGTCCTCCAAAAGCAGGAAGCCCCCCACATCCACCAGTTGTGCTAGACTCCTGCCCTCCTCCTTGAGAAGGTCACATTGAAGGTCACCTCCCTTCTTTGGAATCTTGAGATGAGACAACAGGTCAGGCCTTCCTGAACTCATGCACGTCTCCTAGTGGTAAGGGGATATTGTTGCCATGAGTTACTCTGGAAGCAGAGAACAGTGAGGAGGCTGTGGTGGGCTTGAAGTTCACCTTGCAGACCCTGACACACACCTGCCCCCTGAGGAGGGGTGTTCACCAGCCTCCATTCTTCACCCTGGAGTAAATCCTCACAGCGTCATTCTTTGGGCAACAGAGTCCAAACTTCAAGTCTCTAAAAGCAAATGCAATGTAAAACTATTTTCAGCCACTGGAAATCATGCCTTGGAATTAAGTGAAAATATAATGAAATTTGTTTGCAATGTCTTTTTTAGAAATAAAAAGGCAAATGACAAAATATAATGTAGAATGCTTCCAATGTTGCAATTATGACTAGCTTGTACTTTCTTGGGTGTTTGCTTTGATTTTCCATGTTACAGATAAATTTTTGTTTTCATCAGAAAGTAACACTAATGATCACTCTGAAGAATGAAACAAATGAGAAAGCATCCCGGAAGTCAGAGGTTACGTGAAAAATCTTGGTGCAGATACTGCCTTGACTACAATTCACTTTGAAGTGTAAAACATGTCAAGTTTTAAAATCACTGTTTTATGTTGTTTTCTTTAATTTTAGGCCATCATTTTAAAAGGGATGTTGTTCATAACTTTAACACTCAAATAACCAGAATAAAAGCAGTTGGAGCGTTTTGCGTGACTCAGATTGTACACGCTGGTGCTAAGGCAGCCGGTTGGGTGCCCATCCTCATTTCACAGCCTGGTAAGGAGCTGGGAAGGGCTCTTCCTACACTGTCAAATGTAAGAAGGAAACTCCCAGCGAGTGAGCCTGCTTCCAGGTCCTCTGTACAGGGGACCAGGAAGCCGGGCAGTTGATGGTTTGATCAAAACCTCCCAGCCTAGGGTGGCTGGAGGCCACGGAGCTCCTTTGCAAAGCCTGAGAAGCATCTGTCTCAGAGCAGCTGAGTCCTCTACACATTCCAGCACCCACAGCAGGAGGGTGGCCTTGTCTATCCACATTTGTAAGGCTTTGCTCAGCTACATTCTGAGAATTCCCAAGAGCCAGGTCATCTTAGTTCTTTGCTAATTTAAGGCTTTCTTCTAGTCTTTCTATGCAGATGGTCTTGATCAGCCTGGGAAAGTGGTTACATAATGGGGCTCCCTTGTGCCTGACACTGAGGTTCAGCCAACACATTTCTGGAAGGCAGCCTCTCTCAGGAGCTAGGGGATGTTTACTTTTCAGGGTTGGAAATGAGGGTCTCCACACAGAGCATCAAATTATCAAGCTTGACTTCTGAATCAATAGAGATATAAATAAACAAGCCTGAAGACAAACTGGAGAACCAAATCTAGTCTTCACTCCAGACAGATATCATCTTCATAAGTGTGTCTAACATGGAACCCCAGAATTGCCTAGAAGCACTCAGAAGTCACAAGTCATTCTGTCCCTGGAGGAATCTTGAGTTATATACACTCACTGTAGAAACTCATCCAGAGAGAGAAGAGAAAGGAAGGGGTGGGACCTCAGGACCTAACTGCAAGGTTTACTCCACTGAAGACAACAAGGTTCTCAGTAGGGAGCCCACTAAAGACAGGGGCCAAGGGCCAGGCTGGCTGGATACACAGCGCCCTTGCTGTGAGCTCTTAGTTTGTGAATTCAGTGTTGGAAACATGTCAGCCTTGCTCACCTGAAAAGGAGAGATGAAGGAGAAGGTAGGACATTGAGCTCCTGGTACTGGCTGACTATAAAGTAGAAGTTCTCTAGCAGGGGAAAAAGTGCACTCACGGTCCAGCTTGAAGGACAGACTCCCAGCTTTCTTAACGGAAATTCAGAAAAGCCAGGGTTAGCAAACCACAATTCTGACAGGCACTCTATTCCTTAGTTTTCTCACCGACTATTTATTCCAGCACTTGTAGAGTATTCTTCTCAGACCAGGCATTATATTAAACAGAACTGGAACAAAAAGGTGGGCACAGTCCACAACTTCAGTCTGAGCCATGGAGAAAAGATGACCGTGGGAGCACTGTGGCTCCTGGAATGCTTTAGCCTTCCGCATTTCTGCGTTTGCACAGCAGTCATCACTGAGACACAGTAGTCCCAAGTCCAGGAGAGGCTGGAGATGCTCCTGTGATTTCTCACTAAAGAGAAAGCTTTAGCCTAGGACAACCACAGCATTATTTGTTTAAGGTACCTCAAGGCCTATCTCTGATCTTACGCTAATGCAAGGCTTAAAATAACAAGCTGAGTCTGCCCCTACCTCAGCTTCCTCCTTAAAATCGGTGATACAGCTGGACCACATCTCTGTCCAGTCCCTGGACAAGTATCTCACTGTCTTTCCTCTGTGTACCCAAACATCCTTCCTCCCAGAGCCCTTCGCATCATCCTCCGACCTCCTCTCCCTTACCGTGCTTTCACTCATCGTATAGGAACCTGCTCAGAGCTGTCTCACTCAGGGAAGCCTGCCCTGAACTTCCAGAGAACTCAGAGGCCTGACCTTCACTGTGCAGCCCAACACAGACTGCGTCCAGCACCTAGACCCCCCTCTGCATGCCCTTCACCAGCTTGTTGGCGATGAGGTCATCGCTGTCCTGGTCACTACACCTCAAGCCCGAAACAAAAGGATAAATAGACACAGAGGATGGTGCTTCACATCTGCATGTTAGGCATTTTCCTTGACCTTAACACTTTAACAGTTTACTCAAGCATCCCTTGGACAGTGGGTTTGTTTACCTGGTGACTATCCCAAATGTCTCTTGCGCAGGGGTCATTTCAACCACTCGATTCTTCTTTTCATGAGATACACTTGTACATCGACTTACTTGTTCTAAAGCAACTATTTTTGCATGTTTTTTTTAGTTAGGATGCTGTATTTATCTTTTTTCTCCTTCATTTACTTTAAAACAAAAAAAATAAAAATTATGACACAGAATTTCAAAATAAAATAATAGGAGATTAACACTGGTAATATACTGTGTGTTGTTATATTCAAACCAGTTTTCAGATTATACAATATAGGCATTAAAAATGATCAAACAATAAACAATGAATGTGCAAATCTTTTTGATGAGCTAGCAGAGACTGGAAGTATAGTTATTCTTTCTAGTGAAATCTTGTAAGTTCTGGTTATATTCTTTTACTAATTCATGTTTATTGTATTTGTAAAAAGTAACTTACAATTTTGTGCTATAACCTGTAAAAACTCTTATCAAACAGACATTAGAAATAATATTTATACTTCTGCAGAACTCATTAATACTCTTTTACATTACAAAACAGACACATTTTGGACACAAACTGAAAAGTAAGGCAAAAGATTTGAAAAGAAAAAAGAAGAAATGTTAATGTATCTGAGAGGAAAAATTGTTACAAAATGGAGTGACAAAGAGATGTCTTCTTAGTGTCAACTATTCATAAAACAGAAATGATAAAACTTGAAAAATGAAACAAAACTAATCATGGTCACCAATAGTGGTTGATGATTATAATAATTCTATGGGCGGTATCAACACAGTGGACTATAATAAGCTATCCTGCAATTAAAAAGTGGAAAAAATATTATTATAAAATATTTATGCACCTTCTGGACCAAACTCTATGGAACTCATTTGCAAAATGCCAACCAGGAAGTCCATCACTGACATTTTCACCATTATATTTAATGAGTAGATTGTTTATAGAAATTATAACACCACAGAAAAACAGAAAAGGCAGCACAAGAGTGTAGCGTGTTGTTCAAAGACAGTAATGCAAAAAGAAAGAGACTTGATACTGCTGTCCGGATTGTAGCCTTACATTGTATATGGAAAGTCTTAAGTTATACCACACAGAGAGAAATATTACTGAATAAATTTGATAAAATTCTCCTTTTGATATTCCTGTGATGTTAGCATATAAAAACTAACACAAGTGTGCAGTTTTTGGTTGGCCTGTATTCAGACCACTGGGCTGTTACACGGTCAGGCTGAGCTGAGGAGGTAGGGATAAGGGTGAGCAAATGGAATAACAGGGTGGCAGGGGTGCACTCAGGGTGGGCTGAGAAGTGGGGCGAGGATGGCAGTGTGGACATTTGTGAGTACTAGTTGTCCACAGTACTTATCTGTGGTAAATTGAGAAAAAAATGTATGCAGTTGGGCGTGGTAGTGCATGTCTGTAATCTCAGCACTCAGGAAACAGAGGCAGGAGATCATCAAGGTTTCAAGGCCAGTCTGGGCTACGTAGTGAGTTCAAGGCCAGCTTGAACTACACAAGGAGACCTTGTCTCTAAAAACAAAATGAAACAGAACAAAACAAACAGACAAAAATTTAGTGGTCTCCTGATCATTTTATCAGACACGAAAACACAAAATCACTAGATGCTGGCTTTGTAATAGTTGGATTTAAATCCAGTTGGTTCGTTTAACCATGAGTGCAATTACATGTGTGTCTCTGTGTGTAAGTCGTATGTATTATTCATGCTTTTTTTATAGAAGACAAGAGATTTTGAGCTTCTGCAACACATAAAAACCCATGGCTCCTTGAGGCACTGAGACTCCATTTCACCCCGTGAACTGCTGAGATTTCACTCTGGGTTCCACAGAGTAGCACAGTCGCCAGATTCACTTTTAAGTGCTTCCTATGGATTTTTAAAACATGTGCTGTTTGCTTGGTATCATAGGTCTAAGCCATTTAAGAATTTGCAACTACCTATAACTTGGAAATGGAAAGTAGTGTCCAAAGGTCTATTTCAGAGGACTGTATTAGCCTCAGTCCCACTGGTTGTTTTGCCAGGAACAGGTGAAATGTATACACTGCATCAGCGAATATTTTGTCAGTTTCTAAAGATACGTGATGTAATTTGAATCTCACAACCTGCTCTTTTTGGTAAAGATTATTATCATCATTGCACAGAAAAGATGTAGAAAATGTCAGAAGTTAAATTTGCAGCAGGTTTCATTGATTTTTTTTGGCAGATTGGAGTTCAAATTCAAGCTGACATCCAACTCTGTATATTCTTTCCATATGGTTTTTAGAATTAAGCATGGAAATTTGATTGTTTTCATCCCTTATCCAGAAGATCTTCAAGTACTTGTGTCTATAGGGAAAGCAATGATTTATAAAGAAAGTGGCTGAAAGAAAATCAAGTGTGAGCTTCAACTTCGAGGTCTAGACTACCCCGTGTCATTGGTCTTCAGAGCCCTGCTCCAGAGAATTGTGCGCAGCAGGGCTGTTAGGTCAGAGCTGCCACACTATGACCCACTTAGGAGGCTGCCTTACCACCCACCCACGCAGCCCTCAATAACTCAATTCACCTCCTGCTTTGAACACTGACACCAACAAACCATCACCACTGAACTCAGTGGCTCCAAACCACCTTGTCGCTGCAAACTGCCATCATTTCACACCACATAACATTACTATTGTCAATGTGTTTCTTGCCACTAAGTTTAAGATTTTACTCTCTTTCATACAACTCTTCTGGGCACTCTCAAATCCACAGTTAATGAAGCACTGGGCGTTCCTCCATCTTTCAAAGGGAGCGCATGCCTGAGCTGAGGCTGTTGATAGGCACTGGAGTCAGTTGAACTGCCCGGCACTTTTGAAAAATGGACTTCCCTCAAAGGCCTGTCTCTTTCTGAGAACAGACATAAACAGATACCGCCTTCTCAGGCAGCAGGAGGTGTTGTTCATGGCCAGCGTTTTCTGTAACTGTCACTGAGACTGCTCGTCAGAAATAGATGAACGGATGGAGAGTGGAGAATTGAATGTTTTGTTTTCACTTTTTTCATTAAAGGGGAAAAGCATCATTTAGTCCATCCGCTGAGCTATAGATCTTTTCCTTGTTGCTTTCTCTTGTTGTACCAGTATTGATGTCAGTGAGAGGCCGACAGACAGAAATGACCAACAGGAAGCAGATGGCCCATAACCATTTCCACTGTGTGCCTCGACCTCAAAGACGTCATCAAAGTGAATGTCTGATCCTCAAGATATGAGTTTAAGGACATTTTTATCATGTAGTCAGATTCAAAAAGATTGATACTTTCTCACCAACCACCCAGGGGATGGGAAATTGCCATGGCGTTTTCCATTATCTATTGACATTTCTTCCCTGTCAAGGCTCCAGATGTGGCACTAACACACCTCGTTAATGGTTAACAAGGTGTAGGCTTAGAGTCAAGAAATTTATAGGCTCATCACTGAGACAGACAAGAGAATGGGAAGTAAGCAGCACAGTGCCTTACAGACACAATCTCCCAGAGACCAGATGCAAAAGTTGTCAGGATTTCATTATTTCTGTGTCTAAGGTACAAATATAAAGACCAAAATGACGCTGGAGAAGCTGAGGATTGTGACAATCTTCTAACCATGGTAAGGCATCTGAAAAGGCTCACACAGTCAGACCCTCCCCATAGAAAGATCTTTCTGGTTACATCTGGACCTGGTGAAGACCGAGATAGAGGAGAGAGCAGCTTTGCGGAGCAATGATTCCAGCACAAGGCTACGGGAGGTGACAGGTAATCACAAGGGACAAGTGATAAGACAGCAGAGTGCCTCCTTTTCTCTAAAGCCAGAGAGCAAGGGAAGAAGCATCAGACATGATCCAGGTTTGCTGCTATACTACATGAGGGAAATTTGGGGTAATTTAGTAAAAATAATGAGAAAAAATGCAAAAAAAATAAAATCAAGAGGAGCCAATTAATCACATAGGGATTTCTCTTCCAAAGTACTTGTATTTCCAGATTTACCAATTAATCCCTCACACATGCATTCACTAATTATTTTTTGAGACCTGTTATATCGGAAAATATCAGAAGAAAACATTCCTGCCTTTATATAGCTTACATTCTTGTGGAAAATGCAAAGAAGGGACCAAATAAAACAAATATGCAATGTTAGAAAGTGTTAAAGGTTGTAAAGGAAAGTTAAGCATGGCAAACCACAACAGTGACTTGAATCACGTGGGTGGAGCAGGGTTTTGGGGACTGACATGGAGAAGAACACTGATTGTCCCAGAATCAGCACAGGTAGGCAATGTGGTTAGTGACAGAGGAGGACAGAGAGGGCTGAGGAGGGCTGTTGGGCTCTGGCCGTGGAAAATCTAAATGCATCTCTACCCCCCCACACACTAGGAAGCTTCTCCCTGCGGGCTGACTTCTCCTCTCCCTTGGACCTGTGGTGTCCCTTTTATTTACTGTGCTGAATACACAGGATGAAGGTCTCCTTCCTAGGAAATACCTTGGCCAAGGAAGCCATTTTAAATCTATCTCTGAAAGTGGTCATATGAAAGTCTGCATGAATCCCAGGTATAGTTTCCAACCATTTCCTTCTTGTTTTCTTTTAAGAAAAAAAAAAAGAAAGAAAAAAAGAATAGAAATCATGCCTAATCTCAAAAAAACAATATTAACACTAGTTAATATATTGCATATTGTTCTTAGAAGTAGTTGTTCAGGTTACAAAATCTAGGCCCAAACATAAGAGTAATAAGATCCAAAATGCACAATAGATATTGTAATAATGAAAAAGAAAGAATGTGATACAAAGGAAAGAACAACTGGGATAAGGGAAAGGAAAAAAGGAAGAAAAGGAAAGATTATATGTGTATTCCAATCACTTATTTCTATGAGAAATCACTGCAATCACATGGGCAAATGTAGTGAGTCTCAGCTCTCAAAACTGAAAAAGAAATAGGGCTACTTAAGTAACATAATGGTCGAAAACTGTTAGTTAGACTATTTGGGGTTTTCCACCGCATGCTGTTCTGCTATGTGACAACTGACACACAACGTCTTATCTATCCCGTCCTTGGGCATCCCTCTTGGCCTTTAGCTTTAAAGACAGAAATGATCTTCCAGTGATGATTAGAATCCCACTGAATGATTTAGACTGAAGAACTAAGATTTTGGAGGGTGGAATGTTTGACTTTTCTGAATACTGTGCTTTTCAACAGAAGTAAGATCTTGGACTGTTCTATAAAGACACCATTGAGTTTTATTTGTGTCACCTTTGAGGGGACAAGAAGGGCAAGGCATTCATACTGTGTGTCTTCCATGTCCCCAGAATGTGCAAGGCATTAGCAGTGCAATGCAGAAAAAGGGTCCTAGACTTTGACCTTTCTGAACTCAAAGTTTTGAATTAGGAGACCTAGTCCTGCAGCAGAATCATGTTTGGAGTTTGTAGAAAAATAAAGAAAAACACTGAGAAATATATACAGCAAAAATGTTTTCAACACTCCTTTGAAGATTGGATTATGAAGTCTGGGGGAAAGCATGGGAATTTCTATTATTTAAACACCTCTAGAGACAAATGGGGAGACAAGCTTGGGAACTAACAGAGGATTGGAAAGAACATGGGTTCTGAGTTTGGCTTTGAATTCTTACTCAGCCCATGATCCCTAGAAAGCTGAGCCTGAGACAGAAGCTCAAACGAGAGGGCTGTGCTGGTATGTGTATTCCCCAGGAGTGGGCAATAAAGGCAGGAGCTAAGCAGGGAAGGACTGCAGGACAGGGACACTTGTGGCAGGACGGCTGCTGCCATGGGGACTGGTGGGAGATTCTATGTGCCATCCAAGAAGCCACATGAAGTGGGCCACTGGGTCATTGGAATGTCACCTAGAGGAATAAGGGGAACATATTTGTGCACTGGTCCTGTATTACTTCTTCAAGGTTATCCAGACCTTATGTGGTTGCAAAGTTAGGCTGCCAAGTACCAGAAGCATCTGGTGAGAGAGGAGATGAGAAGGTTAAGCCCACTAGAGATGCCATCATTTTACACCAACATGAAGCTGGCATGTCATACGGAGCTAGTCACTGAGGAATGGCACAAATAAGAGAGGACCCAAGCCCTGCCGAAGGGAAATCAATGCAAACTCACTCTGATGGCTTCCATGTGGCTTTGACATCCTTACCTCAACCTCTTCAGCTCTTCCACTGTAGGAAGCAGCTAGGAGTACAAGCACTTGGCTAGAGGGATATTGAATGTGGTGATCGGATCATGTGTGTCCAGCGCACAGGCTAGGACTAGTGACCATGCTTCCTCATTTTCCCCTTCAAAATGCACAGAGCTCTGAATCTCTCTGTGCAGTTTGGCTGCCTCCAGATCTCCACAGGAAGCCTCCACAAAATTCTATCACCTCACTTCGCAGACAGGACATAAATCTCAGGATTTAGCACAAGATGAAAGAGAAGCCCATACTCTGAAGCCAACAAAAACACAAAAAGTCACTGTGTTTTTTTCTGCAAAGCGTTGGGTGAGGTTTGATCTTCAAACACAGAGTTTGTGGGGTTTTTTTTAATCATAAAAAACAAGATAGGATAAAAGCTGATTTTTTTTTAAGCATAAAGGTCTAGATCAAGCTTTCTGCATGTGTCCTCAAAAGAAGAAAGAATAAAAGGTTCCTGGGTGCTGCAAAGGACACTGGTACAAGATGTATACATCGATTCTAATTTGGAGAGAGTTCTGATTCGTGTGACAGGAAGGTTAGAGGGCAGCACAGGACATGAATGGAGGTATTTTCTGAGGTTAACAATGACACTATGCTTTGAGTAAGAAAATCCCTATAAATCTCCACTGTTACGGAAGGGGTTAAGCAGGCTTATAGAGTTAACAGACATGAAGCCTCACACTGACTGACATGTGAGTCCACCAAAGGCTCACTGAGAAAGGAAAGAGATGGGAAACTCCCCAGGAATAATGAGGGGCAATCTCAAGGGAGCAGAACTAGTGGTAACTCATTAATTTATTGTGTGATAAATTATCCTGCTATAAACAGAGCACCACTGTGCCACAAAGGAGGATAAACTTGAGTCATTCATAGGAAAATGGACACAGCTGGAGAACATAATGTTAAGTGAAATAAATCCCACACAAGCTTAAATAGTATACAGAAAAAGAGAAAAAATAAATAAAGAGCAAAAAAAAGATAGATAATAGAAAATAGAGAGATAAATCTTTTTGTAAAAGGGAAGGGGAAGAGGAAAGGAAGGGAAGGAGGAGGGGTGAAGGAGAGTAGAAGAAATGGATAAAAAGAGAATTAAGGTGTGCTGTGTACAAGTACCAACTCCCCACCAGGCAGGGAATCATTATGTACTGCAACCATGTATTTACAACAAATAAAAGAAGAGAAAAAATTATCGAGCTAAATCACGCAGCACATCAACACCAGCCACTTGTACAGACATGGCTAGAATTATTATGGATGCAGATGAAAGATTTCTGCTCCTCAGTCAGGTGACACCTCGGGAGGAGGCGACATAGGAGCCAAGGCCAGGATTCGCCCGGTGCTTGTCTAATAGCTTGGGACAGAGAAGGAAGGTCTTATTCAATGCTGAAGTTAAAAAGCAAATGGAGAAGGACTATGATTTAATGACTTGTATAATCAAGCCTGAAATATTGGCTTTCACACATGGAATAGCACAGACTGTAGAGTCTGAAAAACAGACCCAATTTTTTGCTCATTCACTAAATAATTATTTGCTATCTTTATCTCTGTATCACAGAACTCTTTTGCTTTTCAGGAAGTTTGAGAAAATTGCCCAACGCTGGCCTCCTTGGAGAGGTTGAGAGTAAGGAGCTAGAGTCACAAAGCTTCACACAAAGCCTGTGGTGGACAAGGCCTCAGCACCCTCGAAGTTATTGTTCAGTATGTGAGGATGGACTGGAAATCATTAATCATTGTAGTCCATAAAAATAGAAAATGTAAGCAAGAGTTTTATTTGACGTGATTCAATGCAGTAAGCATTTACTGAACAACACTCATGTACGATGTTCTGGGATGTAATATTGGAAAGAATAACTGCTGCAAGTTTACGTGGCTATAGCTGTTAAAACATTTCAGCTGCTGGTAAAGGCTCACTTAATTTAACCCTGACAACTGCCATGAGAGTTAAGCAGCTGGGGTATTGTATATGCTTTGGAGATGGAAAGACTGGTGGTAGAGAAAGGAGAATTAAAATTGATGGATAAAGCATGATATCTCACACACCGTACTAGGCATTTAAAGCATTTAATTCTATTTTTTAAAAATCTCCACAATAATCTTATTTTACCTACTCTTGTTTTATTGAAGAGAAAGTTGAGCCTCACTCAGTGAAATTAGAGGCTTTGCCTAAAGTCACAGAGCGAGAACACCCTCAGAAGCCTACTCTAAAAGTAGTTCCTTTTTTATGCTAAAAGAGCAATCAAAATGATAAATACAAAGTGAAACAAAGAAAGCCAAGGAAGTGCCCTAAATGCTGCTTCCGAAACAATGGCACTTAGCCTTTCTACCCTACCCTGGTCCCTCCCACCCTGGAAAGTGACTGTCAGCTCCCTGGCTATGTGCTCTGGCATGGTGAAGCCTCACGGGTCACATCAGTGGAACCTGGCAGAGCCTCCTTCGTCAGTATCAATTCTATCCTTTCTCTAAAAAGAACAGAATCATTTCTAGTCTGAAAATGCTAAGTAATGCTTTGAAGCTGGCAAGCAGTGACGTCTTTTGCAGGAAGATTTGTCTGTCTTTTCTGTGGTGGCAGAAAGATGACATCAAGGTCAAAGGACCTCATGTTAGCTGTCCATGGGCAAGCCACCTAAATCTGCCAGCTCCAGTTCCTTTGCAGGGTGGTGAAGTGACAGTCACCACACCAACAGCTTGGAGAAACTGCTTTGCCTCTGGAGGGGAGGCAAAAATGGAGGTGGGGACAAGAACTAAAGCATACCAGCCTGAGACATCATCCCAAGGTGAAGCAAGAGGGCTGCAGAGAGACGAAGTGGAGGAAGTTAATAAAAAGAAATGGGAGCTCATTTCAAAAATTCATGCCAGACTGCTTAATAATTCAGCCCAGCCATCCTCATTCATAGCAAGCAGTCTTGGGCAAGTAGATCACGCTGGCCAAGATGGAGGTGACAGATGTGTTTCTGTTAGCAGTGACAGTGTTAGTTCCCCTGGGACTGCCATGCCAGGAGGGCGCACCTCAGACTGAGTGATGTCCTCTCCGTGTTTCTCACCTGGTCCCACCTCTGTGGATGTCTGCACCCAGCTTGCCTCTCCTTTTAAAAAGGCCAGGCATAATGGGTTAGAACCCAACCTAATGACTTCAATTAATATTAATCGCCTCCTGAAAGAGGCTACAGTGACATGCTGAGGTCCTGGATTTACGATGTCATGAATCAGGGGGAGCTTAAAATTCAACCCTTAACAAGTGTGTGACCTCAGAAGACTAACCTGCTGAGTCCATTTCCTCATGCAGAATACGGCAAGGATATGCAGATTAAAATCTTACCACTGAGATTAAAAATACTACATTTAAAGAACTGAAACCCAATAAAATATCTTCTCTGTTACTCAGAACAGGCTGACAGAAAAATGCTCAGACTCTGCAACTTTCTTTCCATAGTAGCCACTTATTTCTCACTGATTTCCCAGACCAGGGGGCTTTCCTCCAAGCAGGGACACTAGTCCAGTCTCCGTCCAAGATCTGGGCGAATCCATCTCCAAGCGTCAGCCTCCAGGACTGCCAGACCCAGAGCCAAAAGGTTCTACCCAGTGATAACAGGGTATTATTTGGAATGCAGTGTATTCATTGCACACCTTAACATTTGCTCTAGGAATCCTCTTCAACAACACTCCTTTCAGGAAGAGGTAAAAAGTTAAATAACTGAGGTTTTGGGTTAGTCAGTGGCTACACGGAACTGGGGTTTTATCTCCACCTAAGCTTCCCTTTCAACCGCACAGATTTTCATAATAATGACAGTTCCACCGAGGGCAGCACGAAGGAGACTCAGCTATTTAAAGAACACACATGGGGACCACCACTAAACAGCTGCCTGCTGCAAATCCAAGTTACCATTTCTGTGGATTAAGAATTGGCCTAACAAAAATGTATGCGGACACTCCTGCTATGATTGCAGGGAGAGAAATTACAGTAATTAAAGTGTCATGCATCAAATTTGACAGGATTGGTGACAAGAGTCACTATTAGCTACAAATGAGGCACACATGTAATTAAAAGCAAAGAGGGATCAATAAAGGTTACACAAATTCCAGCTGCAGAGAAGATTCTGATATTTAAAAAAGCAAATTGAAAATGAGCAAACTTGTTGATAAGACAAATATTTATTTTTAGTAGATCTTGGAATTAGTGCACTTCAAAGTCAAAAGGATCCAAGGTTGATGATGAGATAACACTGGAGATGAGTATGGAGTATGTCCAATGATACAGCAGATTGCTTCAACTAGTTTCCAAACTCTGGACCTTATGTTATAAAAACAAAGAAAGAAAAATACAAAAATAAAGATGATCTCAATATTAATACAGTGGTACCTCAGTCCATGAACACTTTTGTTTGTGAATAATTTGGTTTGCAAAACAGAAGCATTTCTCAAAACGTTGTGGTTTGTTTGTTTATTTTGTAAACACTGGATCAGGTGACAAACATGACCACTGCCCTCTTTCCCATATGAACACAAACACCACCTTTTTTCCAGAATCATAGGACGAATTAAGTATGTAAATCAAGGTACCACTGTAACCCCATGGCTCCAGGTAATGCACGTACTTTCACTAAAGCATCCGCATGCAGCACCATCTTCTCTCAGCTTCCTCTTCCTTCGTCTCTTCCTTCCTGTCTGCCTTCTCTCCTGCCATTTTCCTGACTGATCATGCGATTGGCTGTCTGCCAAACTCTTGCGAGACCAGATGCAGACTTTCTTCAGAAAGGGACATTCCCATGTGGGGAGGTAGACTTTAAACGATTAAAGAACTTCTTTTCAGATTATCATAAAGAAAGAAATAGAAGAATAGATAGATGGTAATGGATCTGGGCAATTTTGGAAACACATGTTTGGAAGGGCTTTTTTGGTAAGGTCACTTTAAACCTCAAGGAGCTAATTGCGCAAAGAACCTGGGAAGATGAGTTTTCTGTGATTATTGCAGCAGAGTGCTACAAACTGTGTAAACATCAGGAATTTAGCATGTCACGGTTTTTCAGGCCAGAATCTGAGGTCGAAGTGTCCTTGAGGCTGGTGCCTCCATTAGGGAGAATCTGTCCCAAATCCTCTGCCACTGCTTGAGGTCTTAGCAGTCTTTGGTTTTTTTGTACACCAGTTGTATTGGTGTACAGACAGTTGTACTGGATTAAGGCCACTATAAAACCTCACTAGATCTCGATTATCTACAATGACTCTGTAAATAAGGTGCATTCCCAGGTACTGGAGTTCAGGACTTGAGACCTTTTGGAGATGATTTAACCCTTAGGACCAGGTATTATGCACTGTTAGGTGGAGGGAACACCAAGTGCAAACATCATAAAGCTTGAGAGTATTTACACATGCATATATCATTGAAACTGGTTACACATTCATTCAAGAGGAGCTTGTCTTATACCTAGGACTGAGAGCTCAGAGGCAGATTGCTGGCTTGTACTCAGAGACTGCACATTAAGGCCAGTTGGACTTGAAGACTGAAGCAAGTCTCTCTGTCATTTTCAAACTCCCCTTCCCTTTCCAGGAAACAAAATCTTTAACACCTTTCTCTAAGTGGTATGAAGTGTTGGGAGAATCAGTGTGTACAATACAGATGGATGTGATTTTTTAAAATTCTGTGTGGGCATAAATCAATTCTAAGCCCACTGAATAACTGATTCTTCTTAAAGACTGAGGGAATAGAATGTGTTTAATTGTAAGTCCTGGTATGGATTCAGCCTTGCTGCTTACAGCGTTGTTTCTCGGTTGTGTCCAGAAATGCTTACTGTCCAAGCATCTGATTTTGAGAAACAATATGGCAAGTAAAAGAACTCAAATCCTGGCTCCGACTGTCTGAGGGGACTCTGGGGACATGGCTTCACCGGTGCCTAAGCTACAGAGCCCCGCTTCTAATGAGCAGAGAGAGGACAGCAGTACCTATCTCTTAGGTTTATCAGCATCAAGCGGATGCCAGGAGGCACATGTGGGAGTGTGCCTCTAATCAGGTGCTGATATGAGCTTGAGAAATAAATATTGTACTTTTTCATCCTATGTACTTCACTTTTTATCATTAGCTGTCAATTCCTAGAGTTCTATTTTGCCTAATTTTCCTTTTTTATTTTTTGGCTGATCTTCCAATTATTTCAATGGCAAGCACGGTACAGACCCATCAAATATGAATGAGCAATATTTCTAGGGGACTGCAAAGCCATACTCCCTCATATGCGGCTCTAGGGAGGTTGGTAGATCTCTTCTGAACATAAAGGACCCTAACCCCAGGCCCCACACTCTTCCAAGGGGTCTATAATACAATGCAACAGGCCCTTCGCATCTGCAGGGTGCCCATTCAAAGGCTCCCAGGGATGGTCTGAAGCTGAGGATACCACCAAATCCTACCTACACAAGGTACTTTCCCATATGTACAGGCCTAAGAGAAAGCTTAACTCACAGATGAGACACAGTAAGGAATTAACAGCTGTTATTAAAGTACAAGGATGATAGCAACGTATGTTGTACTAAAATACATCGTCATTACATACATATGTGAATGGGTTCTCTCCCCACTTTCTGTCTCAAACTATCCTATTTTCAGGCCAATGTTGATCACAGGTAAGTGATCATAGGTAAGTGATCACAGGTAAGGTAAAGAAAGAAAAATCATATCTAAGGGGACAGAATGGTAATTCATGTTGTCCTCAAAAGGCCCATGTGGTAGATAGGATCGTTATTTTGACTGAATTTGGAAAGCCAGATGCATGAAAGGATTTGGTGGCTCGTACAGCTGGGGGAAAACTGCCCAGCAGAGAAGGGTCATAGGAGGTCATAGGACGGAGAGAGGAGCCAAATGGAGCACAGGGTGTAAGGCAGGGTTTCCCTTGATTTCTAAAGTGCTGTTTGCCATTCCACATGCTGACCTGCCATGTGACCCTTCCACAGCCCACAGGCAGTGGAGACTAAGCCTCCTCCTCTTAGATCTTGGTCTCAGTTGACAAAAGCACAGAGGACATGGCACCATGAGGCTGCCAGGGCTGAACATCAGTCAGGGACCTGCAGTTCCCACTTTGCGCTGTGTTGGGAGCTCGGCTTCTTAGAATCCTGAGTAGCCTCATAGGAAGCCAATGAGGAAGAGGATCAAGAACCCTGGACACCAGCCCCAGCTCAGTCTCCAGACTCATACCTGCGGCACTGACTTCTGTTCACCTTCGTGCCCCAGCCAATTCTCATCACAGAGAAAATTCTGTTCCACCTACCAGAGACCATCAACTCTCATTGTTTCCAGACACCACATTTTGGGATGCTTGGTTCACAACAACGAGTTGTCAACTTCGTGTCTGACACTAAAGAACCAGTGTCACAGACTTGCAGTGAGTTATGTGACATCTCAAGGCTGGAAAATATCAGTGGTGGCTTGAACTCTGGTTTCCTGCAGGTCTGCAAGGCGATTCCAGACCAGACCCTTCTCAGCTCCTTCCTTGCGCTTACCCTGGTCAGTGCACGGCTGTCACCTCTCCCTGGGGCTGCTACACGGGCCCACAGCACCAGCCTCCCCACTGCAGCCATGTCCTCTCCTCACAGCTGTCAAACTTCTCTTTTTAAAGTATAAAGGATGATATCACTTTTCTGCTCTGAGGCATTAAACTGAGATCTGGGTCCCCTGTTCTGCTCCAATCTGCCCTATCACATCCTGTGCTGTGGCATCTGAAGCCCTCTGCCTTGTTCCCTCTGTCTAGCCCTGCTGTTCCCACCTGACCCTTTCTCGGTGGACTCTTGCTCGCTGTCTGTTCCGATCTCCATCCAAAGGTCGCTTTCTCAGCTATGCTCCTTGGACCACAGGTGACCGAAACTCTCTCTCCTGCCTGCCCCCTCTCCTCCTCTTGCTCCTTAGCATTTCTAACACTTGTGTCTAGGAAGCCCATATCCTTACATCTGAATGCATGCAGGACTATAGGTATAATTTATGTGTATTTCTCTATTTAATCTATTTCTAAGTTTGATGACAAGAGGGGTTCTATTCAAGTTTTTAATCGTGCATCTCCTGCTGCTGAGAATATTTGACCAGAATAATGGGGCTTGGGTGTTTTCAAATTCTGTTTTGTCTTGCTTTGCTTTGAGTGTGGAGTTACTCATTGGCCCACATGAGTCAGGACTCATTGTCTTCTAGTGACATCACTTCAGCTCAAACTGCTGCTTGCCTGTCAGGTTTTCCTCTGTGTCCTGGGGCTTCTGTAGATATGAATACCGAGATCCTACTACACACATGCTTCTCATCATCAGTGACCGATTGGCTGGCTATCTATATCACATAAGCCTTTGTTTCCGCTGTCTTTTTGGATCATTCACTCTAGTTTTAGGGAGGGAGGGCACAATTTTGAGCATATCATAAGCTTAATGAGAGGATGGCAGTCTGAGACCTCTGTGAGAATGCTTAGCACCCACGGCATCTTTCAATGCAAGGTCATGGGGGTGGAAGGCAAAAAAGAGACTATCAGAGCTAAATGGTGTCATCACAAGTGAAAAGGTGAAAAAGCAAAATGTGTACACACAGAGCCTTCAGAAGAGCTGGTTCACACCTAGTGCCCTTATGGGTCTCCGGAGCCAGTCCTCCTGTAGGTATGCTCTCAGCTGATGCCATGGAGCCCAAGGGCTGGCATTCTCCCACAGGTTCTTCAGGACATGTTCAGGGTGGGCTTTCTCTCTTGGCTATGGATCCTGCAGTGCATCCATTCCACACTAGACATTATAGATCTGTGCTCTTAACCCCATAAATGTAGTTAGTTTGAAATGAGGTGTGCTATTAAATATAAAATGCATACCCTATTCTAAAGGCTTAGTAAGAAAAAATACATAAAGCATCCCATTGGTTATAGTTATGTTGATTACTGAGCAGAAATGATAGTATTTTAGAACACAAAGTCTATCATTAAACAGTTTTTCATTCATAAATGTAGCTTCTGGAAAAATTTAAATCACAGGCATGGCTCAAAATAGGAATAAAATCCAAATATGCTAATGATCTGGGTAAATCTAATGCTTTTTGCAGTATTGATTGCAAAGGAAATATTAGCTCTCATTTAGTTCTGAATCACCAAAAAGGAGACATCTCTTCCCACACTGGAAACAGGATTTTCCCAGCACCGATATCTACATGACCTTTTTCATAGGGGACTTTGTGGGGACAGAAACTCCTCCATCCTGCATTTCCTTATGGCTAGGGTAATATCTCCCTTGAAATCTGCTCAATGGTGCCCAGGACAATTGTTCTGAGAAACAGGAATGCAATTCTATATGTGATACTATGCTTCCATCCAAAGAAACAGGAGCTTTGAAAAAGCTGTTCAAGTGTAAGTCTTGGTACCTTTTGGGCAGCCAGAAACTTCTTAGGACAACTGAGTTCTTACTAATTATATCTTGTGTTGTCTTCAAGCTTTCCAGAGACTCTTAAGATCTTTGGAGCCGTAGCAGTCAGGGATGGGACATGAAGTTGTCAACCTTTCTGCCTACATAGATCTGTGTCTCAACCCCATTCCTTCATAGCTTCCCTTTAAGAATTTCTGGAAGCTCAGCAAATTTCAAGCCAAGCCCAATTAAGAGAGACAAAGAAGGTTACTACATCTTTGTAAAGGGAATAATCCAAGAGTAAGAGATAATAATCATAAGTATATATGCAACAGACATCAGTGCACCCAATTGTACAAATACTAATAGCTATTAAAAATCAAATAAGCCCCAATACAATCATACTGGTGGATCTCAATACCCCACTGTCACAAAAAGACAGAGTCACCAGACAAAAATCAACAATGAAATACTAGAGCTGAATCAAACTTTTGAACAAATCGATATAGTAGATGCCTACAGACTGTTCTGCCCCGCAACATCAGAATACACATTCTTCTCAGCTACACACTGGACATTCTCCAAAACAGACCATACAGTAGCTCACAGAATATGCTTAACTAAATGCAAAGGAGTTGAACTATCCTATGCATATTATGGGACCATAGTGCAGTGAAGTTGGAAACCCATGGCAAAAAAAACCCACAAGTACTTCATGAATACATGGAAATGAAATAACTCCCTCCTGAACAACCAGTGGGTTACAGATGAAATTAAGGAGGAAATTAGGTAATTTTTACAGTTGAATGATAATGACAGTACAACACACTGGAACTTATGTGACACAGTGAAAACAGTCCTAAGAGGAAAATTTATAGCCGTAAATGCTCTTATCAGGAAAATAGAGCAATCACATATAAACAACTTAATGGCGAACCTCAAACTTCTAGAAAAAGAAGAGCAAGCTAAACTAAAAATTCATACAAGGGGGAAATTATAAGGATCAGAGCAGAAATGAACACATTGGAGACAAAAAAATTCATTCACAAAATCAGTTGGTTTCTTGAAAGATTATATAAAATTAATAGACCTTTGTCCAACCTTATCAAAAAGAGGAAAGAAAAGACTCAAATTCATACCATTAGGAAAGAAAAGAATGGAAACACTTTGGACCCTGTGCAAACCCAAAAGATTATCTATACTTACTTTGAAAACTTGTATTCTAATAAGATGGTAAATGCTGTAGAAATGGACAGATTACTAGATACATATGAATTACAAAGGATGAATCAAGAAGATGTAAAAATCCTAAAAAAATCAATCAATGAAATCAAAGAAGTAATTAAAAACCTACCAACAACAACAACAACAAACTCAGACCCTGATGGACTCACTGCTGAATTCTATGAGAAAAGACCTAACACAACTATTTCTCAAACTCTTTAAAGAAATTGAAAGAGAAGCAATACCACCAAATTAATTCCTGGACACAAACATTACCCTAATACCAAAACCACAGAATGACCCAACTAAGAAAGAAAACTATAGGCCAAATTCCTTAATGAACACAAATGCAAAAGTCCTCAGTAAGATACAGGCAAACAGAATGTAGCAAATCGTCAAGAATATTAGACACAATTACCAATGGAGATTTATCACAGGGATTCATGGATGGCTCAATTTATGTAAATCAATAAATGTAATATACCGTATTAACAGAGCCAAGGACAAAAGTTATATGGTCATCTCAATAAGTGCAGAAAAAGCTTTTGACAAAGTCCAGCACCCATTCATGGTAAAAAAAAAAAAAAACCCTTACAGAAAATGAGAATAGATGGTCTGTATCTCAAGCTGATAAAAATCATCTATGACAAACCAAAAGCCAACATCATACCAAATGGACAAAAACAAAAAACTTTCAAAAATCAGGAACAAGACAAGGATGTCCACTGTCTCCACTCTTATTCAACATACTCCCAGAAACTTTAGCCAGAGCAATTAGACAAGAGAAAGAAATAAAAGAAATAAATAAATAAAGATAGGAAAGGAAGAAGTTAAATTATCATTATTTGTAGATGACATGGTACTCTACACAGAAGTAAGATTGGAAGTCCCATTTGGTTATCTTCCCAGAAGAATTAAAAACGTCATACCACAGTGATACATTTACACCCATGTTTATAGCAGCACAATTTGTAATGGAACAGAAGATGCACAAGCAACTCTAGACACAAGAAATCACCTTGAAGCTTGGAAACAATCTAAATGCCCATCAGCTGAAGAATGGATGAAAAAAGATGTGATATTTCTATGCAAAAAAGTACCACAGTCACAAAAAAGTATAAACTTGAGACTTTCATAGGTAAATGGATGCAACTAGAAACCATACTCATAAGAGAAATAAATCAGACTTGGATGTGTAAGAATCATATTGTCTTTCTGGTGTAAGAAGTTGAAAGAAAGGCTGGGGATTTAGCTTAGAGGCGCAAGTGCCTGCCTGGCAAGTATGAGGTTGTGAGTTCCATTCCTGGTACCAAAAAAAACCAAAACAAAACAAAACAAAAAAATGAACAAACAAAACCCCTCCATTGTACTCACTAAAAAAGAATTCCTGTTTGGGCTGGGGATTTAGCTCAGTGCCTCAAGTGTTTGCCTGGTGTGAGGTCATGAGTTTGATCCTTGAAACATGGGAAGAATTTAAAGGCATTCAATTGACCAACTATTACTTCCCTCTGCTTATATACTTAGGTAATTTTTTTATCTTACTAAGACAACCTATGCCTCATTACAATGAAAAGTAATTCTCAAGACAGATAGTTATAAAACATGTGCAGACCATCCAATCCAGAGATTTTAATCAGTCTGGGCAAAATTTACAGCTAATAGTGAATATTTTGCTTTTTATAGAAATCCCCACAGACTTGGATTTGTGCACTCTCATTTTTAACCTCTAAATGCTACTTCTCTACTGTGCAGTAGCATTTCATTTAGCTTGGAGATAATGCTCATGTACTATTACCCAGATAGTTGGTAATGTAATTATCTGGAACGTTGGCTGTAGGTTTTAATTTGCACGAAGCACCTTTTGTCATGGTTAACTTTCTGCCATCAGTTTTGGCTTCGGGGTTTCTTGTAGTTTTGTTTGTGTTTAGATCCACAGAACATGAGAATCTGTTTTTTGACGAGCCTTGGAAAACTGGCACTGTCTCTTTTTCCTCCTTCTACACGAAACATACATTTAAGGAATGCTGATGAGTGGGACAGTTTGTCAACCATGGGTATTAGGTGCTTCACTGTATAATACTGCCATGTGCATGCAGGGTACAGTTGTAAGGCTGTGTCATTAAAGATTTTTATTCTGATTTTTCATTAACACACACACAGAGGGAGAGAGAGAGAGAATATTTATTCCCGGAAGCTGTGAATGCCATTCAGCAGCAGAGTGTTAGCCTCACATGGGCAAAGCCCTGAATTTGATCCCCAGCACTGCAAAAAGCAACACAAGAAGTGTGGGGAGAATGGGTGGCCTCCCCAGTCTCAGTGTCCCCCACGTGTAGAGTGTAGATAATTATACCAGGGCAGAAGCGTTAGAATTATGAGGCATGTACAAAGAATGAAAAGGAAAGTGGCAAACTTGTCTTTGTTCTGAGCTCCCTCAGAAACAGCTGGACAGTTTGAAGATGTGAAGTTAATTTGGGAGACAAAAGCAAGAAACAGGTAACTAGGCATTATGAGTTAAGGTGTGTTTCCCCAAAATTTGCATTAGTAGTAATCCTAACCTTCAGTCCTTCAGTGTGCAACTATATTAGGTGACAGTCTCTCTGAGGGTGCCTACGTTAGAAGGAGGTCCTGACAGGAGCCCTACTCCTACGTGTCTGGGGTCTTTACAGGAAGAAGGGAGTTGAGTACCCAGGATACCAGTGTGCTCAGAGGGTGTCTCTGTAAAGAGACAAGGAAGAGACTCATCTACAAGCCAAGGAGAGAGGCCCCAGAAGGAAACAACCATGCTGACATTGGGATCTCAGGCCTCCAGCATGTAGCATTGCAAAAGAATACATTTCTGTTGTTTAAGCCTCCCAGCCTCTGGTATTTTACTTCAGTCCCAGCAAACTAGCATGGGTGAGGAAGTAAGGCAAGGATGAGGAGGTCTCACAGCATGCTTTCTCTGCACAGGTGACATGTCAGAGACTCTAGGCCTTAGGAGATAACAAGATTGTAAATAGTTCTCTTCTTACTAAAGGCACAGAAGCTGGGGTTTTCATCCACCTGGCTGCACCTGTTATTGGCTGCAGATCAGCTTAGGGTATCAGCTCCCTGGCTTTGCTCATGATGGGCTAAGCAGGTCCCCAAGTCATGCTCTTCTGTGCATGTTCAATACACAGGGGTGCACCACAGCACAGGGTGCCTAGCATCAGATGTTTTACCGATGCTAACTCCTCTAAAACTCTGAAGGTAGTACCAATGAATTTAACACATGCTTGCTAGTCCCAGGCCCTGTCTTAGGCTCTAGGCTTCTCCAAGGGACAGAAGAATCAGGCTTCTGCATCCTTCCACATGAAGTTAGTGTGAGTGAGGCAGTCAGTGTGGTAAAAAGAGAACTTGCACCTAACAAATAAACTCAGCAGGGCTGAGTACTGTAGAGAAAAAGAAGGGGGGAGACAAGATAGGTGAACTGAGTATCAGACCACTCATGCTTATAACAAGAGAAAGAACAAAACCCTAAGAGTCCTTCAAATACTTCTACATGCAGGCGGAGGAAAACTTGACTTACCAAGGGACTCAGAATTCTAGGGAGACTTTGAGAGCGGGAAAGTGAAATTTATTCCTTAGAGAGAGGATGTGGAAGGAGAGAACCTTGAGGAACTTTGTAAATAATATACAAATTCAAATTTTTAAAGGGCAGGCAAATGTACTCTAAGGAAAATGCCCTTTAGCTGGCACTAAATTGTCCTCTGATATTCTAAAAAGTTTCAGACTTGTGGTGACATAAATAATGTAGTCAGGGAGGAACAAAGAAGTGGAATCCATCACCAGAGAAATCAGCCAGGCAGCAGATGTGAATTTCGACATGATTAGGCCTTGGGAAAATACCTTCGTAAAAAGCGCTGGACCATGGTGCCTGACCCCACAAGGCTTCGGGAAAAGCCCCAACTAGGGGAGATTCTGTCCCAAGAAAACACTTGCTACTATCTGGGACATTTCCACTGTCACAACCAGGGAATGCTACAGGTGTTTGATCGGTAGAAGCCAAGGATATTACTAAATACACTAAAATGTGTAGAATAGCAACCTGAGACAGGATTATGCCACCTCCAGTACAGAATCCCAAGGCTGAACCCTACGGGACAGTCAGGGATACTGGATCTTCACCCCTCCAACCATAACCCTGAAGCCTATATCCTTTCATGTTTCCATACCTATGACAAAATCACAGTGCAGTAAGAGCTACATATTAATATCTTCCCATGAGAAATGTGGATCATAGAGATGGTGTGATGCAGCTGAAAGGGAACAGGACTTAGAGGCAAGTGTTCTTTGATTTGCATTATTTCACCTTAATCCCAGATGCTCCAGGGACATGCCCACTCTGACCCTCAATTTTCGTATCTGTCAAAATAAGCTGGATGTAAATGCATAATGGAGAGCGGCGTAAGCTGCAGCCAGTGGCCTGGACAGGGTGATGCTCACCTTCTTTATCAGCGCTGCCCGCCATTGCTCCTCCTTCTACCCGGAGAGCAGTTTTACAAATTGCTTTCCATGTACATCTCAGTCCCAATGACTTAATCATTTTATTTTTGTAAGAATGGGCATCTAGGAGGAAAAATAGATGGTGGACCAGTAGGCAGCAGGAGAGGGACCCTCTCTTAGAGAGACAGCTCAAATGCCAGAATAAAATACCCTGGAAAGACCCAAACAGAGAGAGATGGACTCCCACCACTCACAAAGAAACCAAAGTGCAAAAAACCGCTCCAATATGAGGTCCTGGGGCTACTATTAGTGAAGCCAAGATCAGCGAGCACAGCGCCCTCCTCGAACTGCTTAAATTCCTGCCCAACCTGAACAAGCGATCTGCACCAAAGCGACTGGCTTGAGCCGCTGGAGCACGGAGCTGAACAGCCCTGCGTGTGGCTCACCCAGACCAGCCCCGCACATGACCCATCCAGAAGCACCATAAATTTGCACTGCAGCCACGCTGAAGTCGGAGGTCAGGGAGCCGAGCAGTTCTTGGGGACCGGCATCAACACGCAGTGAGTCATGGGAATAAGACCCTCCCATGGGAAAGGGGAAACCGACTGGACGACATGTTGGATTTGGGCAGGACAGCCCTAACTCCATAAGGAAGTGGCTTCAGTTGGTTGCTCCCCTTGCCAAGCAGATTGGTGGAATCTTCTTGGACCAGGCCACACCCCGGCGGGGACCCAGTGAGTCACTACAATTTAATTCCCTGAGATCAGTGCACACTGACGCAGTGAAGGCCTGCAAAGGTTGACTGGCCCAAAAGGGAGGAGCTAGCGCACACTGCCTGAGGGTAAACTCTAATCTCTGATAACCTATTGAAGAGGGCTAAAGCTCCTAGCCTGCGCTCTCTAGAGGAGCCTTAACCAACAAGAAAAGGGTCTGGGAATTACACTGTACATTTGTATGGAAGGAACCAAAAACATGACAAAAGGGAGAAATAAGAAAAAACCCCAGCCCCAAACCCTGAGAACATTGATCCAGGAGAGGTAACTACAAAAGAGATTGAGGGCAGCAAAAATGCAACATCAAACACAGGGTTAGTGGACATAAAGAGATATCTTCAAGACCTCATAAGTGGGACCAGAACTGAAATATTAATTCAAATTTAACAAGAGAAGTAGATTAATAAAAGAAGGGCTGGGCACCCCTCAAGAAGACACTGACAGAAGAATGGAAGAACACAAATGGAGAGAAAAATTTAACTGAAGAATTCAGAAAAACCTAGAATTCATGAAGCAGATTCAAAGAGATTATCAGGAAACTAAAGACTCCATAGAAAGCTGGCAAAACTGCTTGAAAGAAACCAAAGACAGACTATCAAAAATTGAACACAGGCTTGCAATGTGGGGTCAGGAAAGGGAAGATAAAAATAACAAGGGAGCAGGCAGTAAAGATACAAAGTCTGGAAGATGACAAGAGGATCTATAACTTAAGAAAAAAGTATGTGAATGAAGAAGCAGGAATCAAAACAGAGGAATTACAAAGGCTATTCATAGAAATTATTAAGGAAATTTTTCCAAGCATAGAAAAAAGAAATGATATGCAGAGGTATGAAGCACACAGAACTCCAGCCACCTACAACCAAAACAGAGCTATACCTAGACACATAATAATCAAGATCCCAGAAATTCAATATAAGAACAGAATATTAAAAGCCATCAGAGAAAAGAAACAGGTCACCTATAAAGGAAAACCCATCAAAATCAAAGCAGACTTCTTGACACAGACCATCAGGTCAAGAAGAGCTTGGAGTGAAGTAATTCAAGCACTGAAAGAGAACAACCTCCAGCCCAGATTGATGTATCCAGCAAAACTCTCTCTAGAAATTAATGGAGAAAAAAGATGCTTCCATGCAAAGAGGAACTAGGAGAATTTATGACTACTAGTCCAACCCTACAAAAAATACTGAAGGACATTCTAGGGAGAGAGAACAAGAATACGAGCATTTCAGGAACAGTGGCAGAGAGGCTTCAGTGAATGAGGCAGACAGTGGAGTGGAAGAGAAAAATAGACTATCAATGGCAGAAAAATAGAATAGCAGAAATGAGGCAGAGAAGATTGGCTATAATCTCTAGTATAGAGG
>PVJX010005532.1:0-84718 GCA_004027295.1 Dolichotis patagonum | reverse complement strand
ATTTATTAGGGCCATGGCTAAAGTACTACAAACACAATAGCTTACTAAAGCAAGTTAATTTCTCCTTCCAGTAACAGTTCTGAGAATGACATTCAGAGTTTGGGGCTGCTTCAACTCTACACAGTTATGCAGACCCAGGGCCACCTACCTGGTGTGCTCTGTGGACCCTAGATGTGTTACCACCTCTGCCTGACTCAAACTAGGCTGTGGACTGGTTCAAATTTTGGCCCAAAAGAGAGAAGGTAAAGAATTCTAGACCAGGACATGTGGGATTATGTTATAAAATTGATATTAAAGTAATATCATATTATTATTTCTTTGTCAGAAACTTAATAGAAATATATCTACCTAGCCAGGTATAGTGGCACATGCCAATAATCTCAATATTCAGGAAGTTGAGACAAGAAGATTTCCTGAAATCCAAAGCCACCCTGAGCTACATAGCGAGTTCAAGGTCAGCCTGAACTCCATAGCAGACCCTATTTCAAAAACCAAAATAACAAACAACAGTTTGTTAAAAAGCAAGGAGAAACAGACCTACTTTTATTGGCAGCTGGGAAATACATTGTCTATCCAGACAGTATGTGCTCTAGAAGAAGGAAACAATACATTTGGAGACTTAGTTTATTAAATTTAACTTCTGTATATGATTCCAATATAAGAATATATCCATTATTTATCTATTACTAATATATTTGAATTTATGTTATTATGTTGTAACCTGCTACCTCTTTGTACAAATTTTTCCCCATTCTTCATTGCTTTCCCTCAAAAACAATTGAGGAAATTTTGTCCATTTTGTCATTCTCATTTTCTAAGTCTGTTTCCCCCTTCCCACTCCCAGATGTTTGGAAGTTTATGTTCTGTGCCTAAACTCTGGTAGTTATCCAAAGCTATTTTAGCACAATAGAACTTGCTAAAGTCCAAAGATGACCCTTTTGAAATTAGAAGTTTCCTCTTGAAATTAGAAGGTTCTTAGTTGTTTTTTACTTACATACTGTTGTACTAAAGTAATTTATTTCTAAAATACTTTTATCTTGGGCTAGAGGTGTGACTTGGTGGTAGAGTTCTTGCTTTGCATGTACATGGCTGTGGTTTTGATCCCCTGCACCAAAAATAAAAAAAAAATTTGGCCTAAAATACTTCTACAAAAAAAAAGAAAAGTGCTACAGTGTTTACTATTTTTTAACAGCAAAAATTAATTGAATTGAGCCAAAATTAAATGGCTACTTACAAACATCTACCATCTCTTCTTACATTTTTGGACTTTGTATTTAGGTCATTTTTTTCCTACTTGAAGATTATTCTACGTAGTACACCTAGAAAATGGCATTCAGTCTGGAACTCTGTCAGACTGTATTTACTTGAAATGTTCCTATTTGACCCTGTTGGAGAAAAGACAGTTTCATTAGGTACAGAATCCTAGGCTGCTGAGAAGTGATTAACTTTGTGATCTCTTCTGGCTGCCTCTGACGTCCTAGAGACAACAGCTCTTCCCCTAACTTCTTCACCTTTGTGGTTTGAGCTTTTTTCTTTACCTGTTTCTAACAACTCTTTACCTATATTTAGTTTCAGTTGTTTGGACTTTCAGTTTTAATTTTGGGTATATGCCACAGGCTTCCTATATTTTAAATTGGTGCTTTAACATATTTGGAAAATTGCTAACATGCTATATGTTAAAATATTTCCTCTGTTCTGATCTATCTAGTCTTTAATTTCAAATAGGTAAATATTAAATTTTCTCACTCTATGTTTCTTATCATCTTAATATTTTTTCATTTTTTTAAATTTAGCTGGACTGCTTTTTTAATAGCTGGTTTGGATCTAAATTTAAGCTCATTGATTCCATGTGTAAGTTATTTAATCCATCCATCAGGGCCTTTAATTTCTAAAAGTTCTACTTGCTTCTTATTCAAACTTAATTATTGATTTCTATGGTGTAATATTTTTTACTCATACTTTTATGATCTATGTAGGCATACTAAATTTATGCATTTTATATATATACATATGTATATAAAATACATGCATTATATATAATACATGCATTTATACATTATATATTTATATGTTACACATGCATTTTATATAATGTATGTGATGTATTATATATTAAATATAATATATGTTAAATACAAGCATGTTATATATATTGAGCCTGCTATTCTAATATTGAAGCACTTTGCTAGTCTTTACAAAATTGAAACACTTCCAATATTGAAATCTTGCTGCAGGTTCTCTGTTGTTTTTGCTTTTTCTCCCTCACGGAGATTGTGTGTGTGCATATGTATGTTTGTGTGTCGGGGTGGGAGTGTTTGTGTTTGCTTTTGTAGCTGAACGTGAGAAGCTCTTCTCCCTGTAAATTTGTCAGTAGGACCATCTTAACTGCAGAGTGGAACTGAATTTCTCCAGCTGGAATGTGGGTTTGTGCCTGTCCCTTGCTTTATTGGAGAAAAGAAGAAAAAGAAGTGGGGAGACTACTTAAGCCTATTTCACAGTGAATTAGATGACTTTTTATATCAAAAAAGGTGACATGATTTTCTACCAAAAACTGCACGAACACTAGCTCTTCGGTATAAAGGCTCGGTGATACTGTTTTCCCCCAGTTAGACCCACAGCCGAGAAGATAAATGTTTGCACTCTGTCCATCTGGAGAGGGCAGGGCTTATTCCTCATTCAAGTTCAAGGCTTATTCAGAGATCGCCCATTAAATTTCTCCCATTTAGTGAGATTACACTTTACTTTTTGTGTTTTCTTGTACTCTCTGCAACAATAAAAATTGAAATAGCAGTGTCCCGAGGGGTCTGGAGAGATTTTTCAAGGGAAAAGCCAGCTTTGGTGCTTGTTTAAGTATGTAGAATTTGTGCATTTGATTCCTCTATTGTGGTTCAGAGATTTTTCTTCTTATTTAAAACAGAATTTTGTTACTTGAATGTATCTCAAGTTCTTTCTAGTCTGGACCTTGATATAGTTCTATGGAGAGAGGTAACTTGACCTCGTGAATTTCTTTCCATGATTCTCCTGAGGTTACGATTTTACGGAAAACTGACCTTTGAAAATCAAGAGGGATCATAGCACATTCCTTGGAAAACTCACTAACAAAACAAAGTCACCTCATGTTTCCATCCAACTCATTCCTTGGCCTATCTTGCTATGTTTTTGTATAGCTGAAGGTAAATCTGTAAAACACAAACTGTATTTCCTGATGAAAAGGATAAAAAAGAAAAATAGCCTTAGATTTCAGAATTAATTCAGAATCATGTTTCCTACCTGTGTCAAATAAAACTGGACAGCCCAAATTTTCCAAACCCGGGAGGTATTCAGAAGATACACAGTACTAATCAAGATATTTTACCAATCATTTCCTAATTGCTTATATTTTTCATATATTTTTCATAATGTCATAATGTCTTCAGACATTATATTATATGAAGTATGTCATTGCATTTTCCTAATTTTTAATCTGTTTCCCAGATTAAAACGCATTTTAATGTACAACTGAGGATTCATAATCACATTGTAATCAGATATGTCTGATGCAGCTTCGTTATGTTACGCATTTATGTGTAATACATAGGATGCCCTTGCACCTGGAGATCATCCGCAGTCTTCACATCTATGCTGAGAAAAGCTCCAATGCCTTTTCCACATGTCAGTGCTCAGAGGAGGAAGAAAACTGAGTTCATTTCCTTTCTCTGATCATCTCTACCCTTCCCACCCCCCTTTCACACTTGGCCTTGGTGAAGAAGGAACATACATTGGATAATCAGGTCATCCGGGATCTCTCTCTGCTCAGACGTACCAATGATTCGGAAGAGTAAAGTACATGTTTCAACAGACACGCTAAACAGAGACTGAACAAGGATCATGATTTCAAGGCTGATTTGAAACTTAAACCCCCATGTCTTATTCCTAATTACCATTCATTTATTACCTCATGAAGTCTAAACAGTCCAATACTTCAATTTGCAATGATAACAATGAAGGAGGATGAAAGACAGGAGAAAAGCAGGAGTTTTAGTCAAACTCCCAACAAATTTGATAATTAATACCTGCAAATATTCTGCCCCGTGAAATTTGTGAGCAAGTTTTGGTACACTAATCAGCACATAGAGAATTACTGCTTCTTTTTCTACCATGATCTATTCCTGGTAAAAGGAGGCATTGGTGTGGAAATTATAACCTTTATTTCCTAAATTTTTTAACACTTTATATTAATCTTTAGTAAATATAACTATTTGTCTTATTTATCTTATGTCATCTCTTAGACAAAATAGACACACAGTAGAATAAAAGGGTCCAAAACACTCCCAGTGTCCAAAAACCTGTTAGTGAGGTATACATTTCTGGAGATCAAGGAATGGCTAGTTATTCTAAGATAGAGTAAGGTTTTGAGGGCTTGCTTGATGTGAAAACTTCTAGACCCTGTAGTATGCACAAGTCAAAGTCCACAGGTCCTGTGAACACAAAATCTACATTAGGTCCCACTGATCTTTCCTTTTATCTCTTTCATTTTTGAATTTGTGGCTCCAAATATGTTGCCCAATACAAGGATTACATATCCCACTCTCCTTTGCAAAAGGGTGTCATGTGACATGTTCTGACCAATGCTATTTAAACAAACAAACAAAAACGCAGGTAAGAAACTTTTGCAATACAACTGAAAAACAAGGGTTCAACATCACCCTGCCCTTTCCTCCTTATAATTATGAGATCAACACAAATGATAACCAACAATATAGTACTGGGGAGTACTGTGAAGGAGCCTGGGTTTCTGTACTATAACAGAGCTTCCATAGCAGCCTAAATTTTAAGGCTAATAATACATTAATTTTTATGAAAATTAAATTCTTGTTTTAAGAGTATTCAATTTTGTATCCAGGTGATTTCTTGGAACCAGAAGCCTGTGATTCTATGCACTGGGCTACACCTGTGGCCTCCTTTTACTTTGCTGTCTTTAATGTGACATCGTCAATCTGGAGTTTTGTCAAAAGTAGCCCTTTCATCCCCCAAGCAATTCCACAAGGAATGAATTTTCTTATGATGAAGCTATAGTATTAGATTACAAAAAGTCACTGAAAAATAAACAATGACCTTTGTGTTATAATTCCTTCAGTCTGAAGCTATTAAACATTCATTTATGATTAGAATGCATTCACTAGCTGAGAGCCACTAATGAACACGGAGCCAAATTCACCAACTGTGAAGATTGTATTTGGGTGGACGGCTGCAGCTGTGATACTGGGGTTTTGCTTTATAATTACATCTAACGTCTTCAAAATTAATTTCAACCTCTACTCCCCTTCCTATTTCATTTCCAAATCTTTTCTCCCAACTTGCCTTACAAGGTGAGTAGATAACACACCCACACTTTCAATCCCACAGTCCTTAGGTCGAATCTGGGAGGGAGGTTGAAACAAGAAAAGAATGAGGAAGCATCAAATGCTTCTGCATCAATGTAGCAAATTTGTCATCTCCTACTGCCAAAGCCAAAGGAGAGGAAGTGGTGTGGGTCTTGCAGGAGTAGGGCAGCCCTTGGGCCTAAACCAGGAAAACCTCTAATCCATGGAAAGCCCTTGAGGGTGCCACCACCTGGCCACACTCAATTTGGGTGTGGCAGGCCATGTCTTTGGAAAGTTTAGTGGCATGAAGTTTACTACATTTTGTTGCATAAGAAAGTTCTCCTAAGGCTCTATGAGCCAGCCTTTTCCTTTAGCATAGTCAAACTCATACCCTAGCTAAAACAGGCTATCAGAGGCTCATGTGCCAATAAGTTTTCCTGGTTAAAAAACAATCTGTAATAACATTCGCTGGACGTAGGCTCTCGGGCTAAGGACTGAAGTATAGAATTCCTATGACATTAGGCTGGCCATCGCCCTCCTTTTTGACCCAAATATGATCTCGAATTTAACAAGCCATTTAACAAGTGCTGCTAAACTGGCAGTGTGGTGATAAGGAACACTCAGATAGGTGAAGCAACTCCAATATACCAGGCGGTTTACACACAGGCTTTCTACTAATCCTCAAAATGGACATGATTCCTATTCCTTGTTAGCCAGGGAGGGCCCGAGGCTGAGAAAAAGAAAGTAGCTTTACAGAACTTTCCCAACATCAGATATCTACCGAGAGCCAGTCTGAAGACCTGACAGTCTTCAGAGTAGACCCCCACGCAGTCAGGAGGAGCAAACTCCCCAGGCAGAGCTGTGATTCAGCCCTGCAGGTGCACAGTGTTAACAGGAAGCCATTAGCTTACCCGGCAGCTTAACCAGCCAGCAGCTCCCCAGCAGCTCCACCTGCAGATTCCTGGAAAACCCACGAGAGACACGCTGTGCCTGCCAGCACATCTCCTGTACCCAGTAAGGCCCTATCAACCAGCCCCAGACCTGCCTACTCAGAGGCCCAAAATTTTTTGCACACCTCAACTACCATATAAAACACACTCTAACCCCTTGCTTGGGGCCAATAGTCTTTTCATTCTTGGCCTGGTCACATCCAGACTGTAATAAATCCTCACACATTGCTTAAACTCTGCCTGCCTTAGTAGGCTCAATTGTGCCTCAGTTTACCCTAGTATCTATATTTGACAGTCTAGCACAAGGAAGGATACATTTAAGCAATGTCTAGTGTAGAACATCTGTTTATTTTTCTTTTTCCAGAGGTAATGAGGACCTATTTGTGGTGAATACTCTTCTAGGCACTTTTATTTGATAACTTACTTAGTTATGCTAATAAGGCTAACTATGATTTGTCCGATTTACAGGTGAGAAAACAGGCAAAGAGAAATTGAGCTGCTTTTTGAATCCAGGAAGTGAAGAGTAGCTGGTTTTACTGTTAAGACATAAAGGAAGGATCACAGGCACAAGGCTTACAGCGTCATAGGTATGGAACCAATGGAGTGATGAGCTGCAATTGGCCATTGTACCCAAAAGGAGAGAGATGTGCGCCGGGATGAAGGGCACTCCCCAGACACACTGGACTGGACAGTCTGTGGCCCTCAGGCAGTGAATCACTGAAGCGGGCCATGCTTGCTTCTAAGTCAATGCAGCATTTCTTGAGCACTTAACTGATTGCCAGGCAATTTGGTTAGCATGTTTTTAACTTGTGAAATAGAAATCAGCATCATCTTCATGTTCGAGAGGTTGCGAATGGCCAGAGGACCTCACTCAAAGACATTCAACTTCTCAGAAGCTCTGGGGTACAGGCCACAAAGTCCCGCTCCTATACCTCTGTGCTGCATGACCTCCTGAAGGTGAGAGAAATGATGCGCTAGGCAAAGGCTGCTAACTGGAGCAAGGCCACTTGTGATGACCTTATTGGCTTAGATTTTGTTTATAGTTTTAGAGATTTGAATCCACAGTAAAGTGCACATGTTATTTTTAGGTCCTGGTGGGGGTGGCCTATGGCAATAGCAGAGAGTGCCTCATACAGGAAATGGTTCACTTCATGGCCAGGAATCCAAAAAGAGAAATAGGGGTCCTGCAGTCCCTTTAACGAACTGCACCCCATGACTTAAAATCTCCCAGTGGGCCCTCCACCTTAAAGGTTCCAGCAGCTCTCAGTAGGGTCAAACTGTGGACCAGGACTTTAGCACAAAGGCCTTAGTGGGGATTCATCAGATGCCAACTACAGCAGACCTCATAGGTTCTATCTTTGGTAAGCTGTGGGATGCAAGGGCTAGGGAGGCTTTCTCGCCAGGAGCCTACGAACACTGCTTCATCAACCACATGATGTGCTGAGGATTAAAGTCTAGAGCCTTCGTTACACAGACTTCAAATAGTAGTTTGGCAGAATGAGTTGAGCACAGACCAAAATTTGTCAGGCTGCTCTAAAAACTAAGAAGAAAAAAACAGGGAAGGAGACAAAACTAGCCAAGCCAACTTTGAGTAACAATAAAGAGGGAAAGTAAGTGCCCTGTTAACTATCAGAAATTACGAGATTTTAAACAATAAGATAAGTTGAAGATACTATGGCAGAGAATTGAGACCAGGCCAGGTCCACATATTTGTTCAGTGAGCATAGAGTTACATGAACAAGAGAACTGAGCTCTATAAAAAGAGGACAGAAGATGTTCAAAACTAAAATAGCCAGATTTATTGTATGCTTGAAAACAGTAGATACATGTATATTATAATATAAAATATCTGTATATTATACTTGTATATTATAATAAAAAATAAAACTCCAATTGAACAAGGTCTTTAACATAAAAACCAAAGCATTAAAAGTTTTAGAAGAAAATTTAAGATTATGTTTAAAACATGACACTAAGAAATAAAAAAATTCACAGATTCTAAAAATGCAAACTATGAAAAAGGAAATCATAAATATTTCTTGAAATTAAAAATACCTAAAGAATCAAATGAAAGATAAAGACAAACTGGAAAGTCATATGCTGCCCACTTAAGAGAATTATACTACTAATTTCTTCTAGTTCATTGAAAAGAATTTTTGCCTATATTGTTTGATCAGTTTTGTATGCTTATATCTTGTAATCTGAGCAATTACTTGAAGACAACAATATGCATTAACCTTGTTAATTTCCTATTATCTTGATATGAAATTCTATATCATTATTTTTATTGTTTTCTCTTTAAAATAAAAAAAGGATTAATCAGATTTCCACAAATCAGTGAAAAACAACTCCACAGCACAGGCAATGAATGGATTAGGCAGATCATGAAAGAAATGTGGAAGAACCTTGAATATAAGAAAATGTATTCAACATCACTAAGAAAATAAATAAATTCATACTCATTCGAATGACAAAAACTAAAGTTGGAAAATACCAAATGTTACAAAACTGTGTGAAAGTAAAATATTTCAAGCATAAAAGTAAAAAAAAAGCAATGAGATTATTAATCAAAATCCCTATTTTTAGAATAATTTATCTAGTGACTTGGAGATGATATAACCAAGTACTCTGAAATTTTCTTCTGAGACACATCCACTTTTTCCTCTGAGATAAATAGCTATCATATAGAAATGCTTACAATGTGATTAAAGCAATACATATGCAGTTATGCTTTGCAGTATTTTGATTAATAGACAAAAGCTAGGAACAACATAAAAGTCTATTTATAGAAGGATGGATAAAGTATATTCACATGTGGGATAACATGAAACAATAGAAATAAAGAATAAAAGTTCCCTGTACATGTTACTAGGAACTAATTATGAAAAAAAATGAATGAAAATCTAAACTGGGGCACACTGAATTCCTTTAATTTAAATTTTAAAAATTCAAAATAATGCGATATGTTGTTTCAGATACATGTATACATGAATGAAAATATAGATACCTGGAAATTATCTTCAGGGCAGCAATCACCCTTGTAGAGGAAGAAGGGAGGAGAATCAAGTCTGGAAAGGTCATTAATTTTTCTTTATTTTATAGAACACTAGTATGTAAAATGATAACATTTCTTAAATCTCATTGGCTCTGATATTCTGGACAGGCTTTGGGGTCAGCGGTCTTGGATCTATATCTTCCTAGCCACATCTTGCAGCCAAATTATGTCACCATGATGACGTATGTTCCTTCTCTTCCAATAATATGTATTTCAAAGGGTTGTTCTAAGCTTTAAATTAAAATACATATGGCAGAATATATATATAGCATAAAAATATATATAGCATATTAACATAATATTTGGCAGAGAATAGATGTCAGTGAAGCACCATTATTTTTATTTCTTCAATAACTATCTACTTGTATATTGCCAAGCTTATAAAAATAAATTATCTGGAGTCAAATTATAATGTTTCATCAATAATTTTAATATCATATGCCATAGAACTGAATGGCACCCTTTTGACAATTTATAGATATGATTCCTAAGAAGCCTGAAGCAGTTCTTTTCTAGAAATTCCCTTTACAATCTGGAAATTCTAAAGCAGCAACGGCCAAAGAACTTTTATGATGATGGAAATGTTTTATGCTAAATATAGTAGCTACTAGATTCACGTGGGCTATGAAGCACTCGAAATGTAGCACGTGAGACTGAGAAACTGAATTTTCATGTTATTTCTTTTTAATTTGTTTAAATTTAAATGTCTTCTTGTGGCTAGTGGTTACCATATTGGACAATGCAGGTTTAAAATAATAGGTCTCCACCAAGGTGAGCACTATGTTGGATGCCATGGGAGAAAAACAAGCTATTGTGTGCTCTCAAAGGCACAACCTTTCAAAGAAAAATATAGGTACCTGAAACCTTGAAATGACAAGAGGCAGCAGTGGTTGAACTAATGTGAGTACAACCTAGGGGTATGTGGCAAATATTTGTTAGATCACACTGGACAGCTGTAATGAAGGAGGGCTCCCAGCTGTGGCAGGCTGTAACCAGGACTTAAGGAATGAATACTCTATGTATGAATAGGTAGCAGAGGAGGACGCCCAGCTCAGCGTTGTGAAAGCAGAAGCTGCTTGGGATGCCGGACATGTGCCTGGTAAGAGAGATGTACCAGTGCACACGCTGGGCTTACAAGAGCTTTTCTTGTTCTGTCCACATCTCTAGCCTTGCTTCTTAACACTGTTAATCTCTATGCTATCTAAGAACATATTTATTCCACCAGCATGCCATTCCTTCTAGTAGTGTCTTTTGTGGAACCTTCCAATCACCACAAGACTCAGTTTAAGGCCTCTTCTGACCTTCCACTTCCTCCTGGGACATATAAATGTCTCTTCTGTATTTCCAAAGACCCTACGTGCATTTCCAACATTCTTCATATTACACTTTTATAATTAGGTCCTTGAAAGCAAAAATTACATTGCATTCATTTTTTCATTCCCATCTTTTATTATATGTATATTAAATGAATGACTTTGTCATATAAATAATGAAGAAATCCTAAAGAACTTTGCACATAGATGTGACGTGATTTTGTGGCATGTTAAGAAGTATAACATGTTACTAATGTTCAGTATGAAACTGTCTGTTTAAAACCAAACATTATCTTCTGGAATCAGAAATGAAAAAAAATATCAAGAATATTTTAAAAAATATTAACAGGCTTTCTATTAATAAATTTTTGTATGACCTCCTTTAGCTCAGCCTTGGCCATGGCTTGCACCCTTGCTTGGTCTTGTTCAAATGCTACATTTAAAGCAAAGCTCTATTTTCCTACAGACCACACGGCACCTCCTCTCATGTTTATCTACTTGTGTCCTCCCTGTAGAAGGACAGCTCTGTGGAAGTAGGAATTTTGTTTCCTTTAATACTACATCCCTAGCACCTCGAATATGATCTGATTGGTATCTGATGCATAGCCTGGGTGTGTAAGTGGAGGGGGAAGGTCTTTAAATTACTACAATCAAATCAGAAATAAAAAGCTACATTTCTGTTTCTGGCATTGAAAATAATATTTCATAGAAAGACACTAAGGTCTGAAGTCAGTTTGTTGAGAAATATTTATCTAAAGGTTAAAGCAATTTTCCATATCAGCAAGTAAATCTGGAGGATTCAGCTCTTAAAGCGTGTTTGTAATTTATCTAATATGTATCTTCCATTCACAATGAGCAGGCCAGGGATTTGTTTGCTAGAATAGGAAAATTTTGTCAGAAGCAAAGCCGAGTCCGCCCAGGCTTTGAAGATTTTAAGAAGCAAAGCAATGGATGAGCCGTAAGGATCCCAGTCTTCTTTCTCCAGACATTACCTCCAAAATCAGAAAGTATTTTAGATACACTGATGAAAAACTTAAAGACAAAGAACTCTAAAACTGATTATCATTGAAAACCTGTTGAGAGGAGGTAGTGACTTCAAAGATAACTAATAAGCCCAGCTTTCTGGAGCATTCTTGGTTCTAGGTTACTTTGGGCAATGCCTAACATCTCCTGCCAGTCCACTAGGTATGACTGAAAAGTAGCTGAATTGGCATACACCAGGATTCTCTGATGATGAGGTGAAAAGGGGAGGTAGTCAGGTACTGCCAACGGTAGAAATGTGATGTGGCTGAGACTCAGCAATGAAGGCAAAGATTCTAGCTGAGACCAAGTTACGAAGACAGTATATAGGTCCCATCAAGGCAAGAACAAACATATCACAGGTTACAGTGGTCATGGACACCGCCAAGGACCAAACAGACAAAAATGGTATTCAAAGAGCAGAGGCTCTGGAAGACTGTTCTTGGATTTTAGACTCTATCACTCTGCTGTCTCAAAATCACGTATGCCATTTTTGAGTTTTCTTGGAGAACAAATCATGAAAATTGGAAGACTTGGCATTTTTACAGCTAGACTGAGAAACGTAAATTTATCTCAATTATTGTACAAAGTCAGCTTGTCAAGTTGAATGTGGCCATTACTTACCAAGAAGGCACTCACAAGAAAATTCCAGATATTTGTAAATGAGATGGAGAAATTTCATCTTCTTTGCACATTTCAGTAGACCATAAGTATTGATCCAATAAAACAAGCAGTGCATGCGTTCAGACCCCCATGAAGATGAAACAGATGCCAGCGGGCACAATTCAGAAAATTTTCACATCAACTTTCCTTTGGTCTTCATCAACCCTCCTGGGTAAAGCAATTGTGAAACAACTGTTCTGCTTCATGCTAATAATATAGGAAAAGATCTTGAAGTAATTTCTTTGAGGACTTTAGACCATCATAGTATAATTCACATTTATATTCCATTATCTAGTTCACCAACGGCTTTTCCATATATGATTTTATTTTGTCTTCCCAGAAGAGTCTGTGGTTGCTACCAACTTCATTTGACAGGTAAGGCTGAGCTCACAATTTCTTAAATTTCAGACTATTATGTCTGGATTCCAGACTGCGCAGTCTCCAGATTTTTTACACAATAGAAGTGGTTGATAGTTGTTGTTTTAGAAATTAGAGACTATTGCCCGAGCCCCCATAAGGATTGTTTTCTCCAGTCACTGATCTGGGACCCTTTGGTTACTGCTGAATGCAGTCAGATGGACGGGTGTCAGCGTGATTCTTCCCTAGCAGGTGTAGTCCAGGGAATGACAGCCTTCACCGTCGCTTCGTGAGTCGTCTCACGCTGCCACAGTTACACATTCTGGTTTGAATTTTTAATTCCATCTCATAAAATAGTGCCATAAATCATTCTGTTTCCCATGTAGAGTTGAATTTTCCAAAACCGTCTCTGAAGTAATTAAGGAGAAACTACACAGACCTCTAAATCAGTTCGCCATGATATGTAGAAGCAATGAAATTTCTGTAGCTCACTTTCTTTCTCTTCTATCTCTTGTATCCATTCATCCTGGCTGTGACAAACTATCATCCCCAAGCCTTCATTCACAAAATATTTATGAGTCATTTGTGAACCTTTAGCCACTGAGAAATATAATGCTGCATGACAAAAATGAGTTATATGAAAGTGTACAAAGTCTTACTTTAATATAATCCATCCGGCCCCAGGTCCACAGATTAATAACCCAAATCTGACTTCAATATGAGATCCAGACCAAATGCAATATTCCAAAATCTTGTGGCTGTACCCAGAGACCTTGCATCCTAACCTAATTCGCCTATCGCCTACATTTTCAAAATCAAATAAATACATAAATATCAACTAAATCCAAAAGAGATTTCCTCAGCTCGAGGGAGCACTTTTACAGCACATACAAAGCAAACCAATCTGAATGTTTCCTGAACATGCAGGTGCTAAATACTCATGCCTGGCAGGAGTAATTATTTGCTGTATTCCCTGGATCGTCTATTTTGCTGAATTTAATTTGTTTTCAATACTTAGCAGGAGTAAAAATATAAAAGTACACCCAAACAGTAGAAAAACTGTGACGGTGAATGAGAGATTTACCACAGAGCTTGTTATGAATATTGTTTAGGCAGCATAAAATTGAAAAATAGCAAGATGATATCTACCCTGATTATTTCTTTCTCACTGTGCAGCTGGGAAAAAATGGGGACCTGAAACAGTGTAGGATGGGATGCTCCTGCCTGGAACTGCACATGAGCCCAAATCCCAGCACCTTTTAGACAGGAAGCAGTTGGTGGCTTCTTCAGAGATCTGGGACATGTGTTGATAGAGAAATGTGTCAGGTAGTCCTGGGAACTTGGAAGTCACTGGAGCCAGGTGAGGCAAGGCATATGCATGGAAAAGGATGTTTTCTTGACGCCATAGATGGCAAACCTGGCTACACAGTGGAAATACCTTGAGAATTTGAAAGCTCTTTACATCGGAAACCAACCCAAGACCACCAAAACCAGAATCCTTAGGTCAGACCTTGGCTTTGCTTATTGTAAAATCGAACAAATGAACCCAAAGTTTGGGATGGATTGAGAACCCCAGAGCTGCAGGTTGATGCTGTTGATTTAATTGTGATTGAAGATTAACTACAGATATGTTCTTGATTTAGATGAGAAGGTGAAAAGTTAAATCCTTAAGATTTTAGTTAAAATACAACCGTGCTTAATTTGGCATGTGTTATGCTTACAATTTAACTGCTATTTAAAAAACAAAAAGAACCACTGGTTATTTCATAGTGAACTACAGCTTTCAGATTCAGAAAAGCAGTTCTGAATACTCTACAAAGGGACATTGACTGGATTTAATGATGTCTGGCCTCTGGCACAAAGGAGGTCTCTCCAGTGTGTCATAGTCCCTCTTACTCCCTTTGGCATATAGTACTAAACACAACTTAATATCTCATGTGGCTTTAATAGCGGATTTTCTTTCTGAGAATTAGCACAGACCTATAGAGTTGCTGCAAATTACAGTTCTAAGACCCACATTTACAAATAAATAAATGAAATTCAGAAAAAGAAAATGCAAACTGCCTCTTGGTTCTATTATTTCTTAGGCACTGTCATACTTTCTCAAATCCCCATTTACCTAAGCCAAACTTCCAGGTGAAATTTGTTTTTGCAGATTGGCCTATTAATATTTAATGATGTTTCGCTCTGAATTTTAAAGTAGTAATTAAATTGAACTACTCAGAAAGAGCATATTAATTCCAATTTTTTAAATATGGGCAAGAATAAATCTTGCTCAAAACAAGAGGACAGTAAAAAGTGAATATTAATTCTTAGGGTAAGTCAAGGTATCTTTCATTAAATATTTATTTCAATACTTAGAAATAAATCAAAACTACAGCTAGTTAGCACCTTGATTGGCATGTCTCCATTTCCGGTTTATTCCACATGTGTTTTTTCTCTTCAAAGATACTATGACCTCATGCAAGACAGAGCCTTGCTTTATTTACTACTAAGTCCACAGTAGCATCCAATAGAGCATTTAATATCTATATTAGTTATTGCCCAGTGAAGGCTGGTAAATATACAATGAGATCTCCTAAGTGGAGCCCAGAAATAAATAAACCAATATTCAAGGTTAATGAAGCACAAAATAAAACTGTGATTAGTACCGACATACCAAATGGTACTGACCATGGTCTCTGTATTGACTTCTCTGGGTCCCTAAGCAAAACAAGTTCAAAGCCCCCAAGAACTTTAGTACTGTAGTGAATGCAACCCTGCCATGGCATGCAGCTAGGCAGACACAGTGATTCCTCCTGTCCTCTGCCATCTACCCATGGCACCCAGGATGAAAGTAAAATTAAGCCCCTTGTCTCCTCTACTCTAAGCAGGAAGGCTTTAGTCATTGACATCACTTTGCAGATGAAATGTTGGTTTAGAAATATTTTCCAAAATTTATGCAATGAGTTAGTTGAGCTATGCTCATGAGCTATGTTAGTAGCACAGCTCAGAGCTCACGTGACTTGGACTCCACAGTGAAATGCAAGGTTTATATAGAAGGCCCGTGGTCCTGAGAGGCCGCATGTCCTATAGACCCCTGTGTCTTAGTTATTTTCCACTGTCTGGGACACGATACTGAACACCCATTGTGGGAAGAACGTTTTTCTCTCTGGCTCACAGTTTATAAAAGTTTCAGCCCATAGTCAGCTGGGTCCAAGGAAGAGCAGCATGACAAAGGAAAATAGCTCATGGAAGCAGGCATGGAATAGACAGGAAGCAATGAGAGAGCAAGGGAGGACAGAGGGAGATACAGCTTTCCAGGCCTCACCACCAATGACACACCTCCTCCGGCCAGGGTTCACCTCCCAGCATCACATTTAGCTATAAACCCACCAGTGGACTGATCCACTATGAGTATCACACACCTATGATCCAATCACCTTCCCTAAACCCCAGTTCTTCACATGTGAGGCTCTGAATACCTTGTTATAAACCATAACCCCCTGTGACACTGAAGCTGCTTACCCAGTTGCATTTTTGGAATAGGAGCATATAGCCAGAACTGAAGCATGAGGAAAAGACTGTCAGGTCAGAGACTAGGATACTTGGAAGTTTTCCTAATACAGTGAGCTGTGTATTGATTACCCAGCCCACCATCTAATGCGAATTCTTTCTTCCATTTTGCCTTAGTGTGAACAAAACACTATCATAGAAGGCGCTGTCTTTATCTTCCTTTTCCTTCCCTTTCTTAGCATGCCTTGCTTATGTTTCTTGATGAAAAAGATTTGGAATTCTAGTTCCCTGTGACCTGTTATTCATTTTCACAGTGGAATAAAAATTTGGAATAACTCCCCTGCTGCAGGTATTGCACCAGGCCCTAGGATGTGGTCATAAAGATAAAAAGCTGCTCTCTTAGCCAACCTCAAGCTATAATCCAGAGGTAAAAAGCCATAAAGGGAAAAAAAAGGGTTTGCTCTAAAAAACACACTTAATCATTACATGAGCTATGTTGGAGCTTATTTTTTGAAGAGACCTCCTAGCTGAGGTCCAAGAATAAGATACAGTCAGGTGAGAAGTAAAATAAAACTGAACATGATAGTTAATTTACATGGCAGCCTGACAGGGCCATGAGGTGCCTGAATACTTTGTCAAATAGTTGGTAACACTGCTTTTGAATGATACTAACATCTGTATTAATAGATAAGAAGAAGCAGATTACCCTTCTTAATATATGTTAGTCAATCAAATAAAGGCCTAAGTAGAACAAAAAGGCTGATCAGCCACAAATAATTATTGGAAGTAAACTCTCGTCCTACTGTTTTACCTAAAACATTGGTCTTTTCCTGTCTTTGGACCCAAAGTAAAATATAGTGTTAGCTCTTCAACTTTCATACAGCAGACGTGGGAACTGCTTAACCTTCTTAATTGCTAATGCCAGGATCTCTTTCACTCTCACTTTTACTCTCGCTTTCTTTCCACATATGTGTGTCTCTGTGTATGTCTTTCTTATCAACCATTGAGTCTCATCTTGGTTCTCCTTTTCTGGAAAGCCCTGACTAATTGATATACTATATAAATGGGCAGGAGTGATGGAAAGCACAGCGCATTGGATGAATTTCAGGTTTAGCACAGGCCTGATAGTCTACAGTGCAAATGAAAGAAAGCTTACTGTTCAAGGATTTCCAAGGTGTAGGGAGATATAAGCAAAGGTACACTGACCCAGAAGGGAGAATCTGTTCCTCCCCTCCCCTGAGCTTCTCTGATTTGCATACCTTTCTGGTGTCTTTTAGTTTCTACACGGGTCATCCTCACCCTTTGCTCTATATTCCTGCAGTGCTCTTCGTATGTGTGTGTCTGTACAAATGCTTCATCTTTATGAAGACACAGATCATATTGGAGAGGAAGCCACTCTACTTGGCATCACCTCATTCCACCTACAACAAGCTAATAAAACTACATTCCAAGATACTGGCAGTTACAACTTTGATGTGAGTGGGGTGAGGTGCAAGTCAGACATTAATGGTCACGATGTAATGAATACATAGAGGCCATCCTGGCAAGAGCTGATCATGGAATGGTCTCAGAGAAGGGGTAAGTGGATGAGAAGGAATGCATGGCAAAAAAAAAAAAAAAGGCTAAGGGGTATTCCAATATACAGAGGTCTGGGGTGTGAGATTAACTTCAAGAAGACAGAAAAGGAGTCTGTAGAAGGAGAATCAAGAAAGAGCTGTGAAGTGAGGAAAGATGGCAACTTCCAGAACTCTGCCAAATGCCGCTGCTGAGTTAAGTAAGATTATTTTAGGTGCTCAGACCCCCACTCTGAGAACCACTCATCTTATAGAAACACTATTGTCTTGAATAACATGATCCCATATCCGTGTTTGCTTTGTAGCACTCTGGGGCTCTTCGCTAAACATCAGGCACCTCTCTGTGAGTTAAGATAGTTCACTCTTTATAGTAAGCACGTGTAAAATCATGAGTAGATTAACAACTAATCTTTCCACTACGTTGTGTCTCACTTCCACAATATCTACCAAATAAAAAATAAACGATTTGATATCAGGACTTGTCATCTAATATAGAATCCCAAAGGATTAATACAGCATTAAGTCTAGTTGAGTTTTTTCAGTGAATAAAATCAAGTCATAAGGAACAAAGAGGCATGTTCACAAAGAACTTTTGCTGACCCCAAAGGAAAGAATGCCCAACCATTCTACTTCCCTGGAGACAGGGAAAAGGGAAGAGGATTCTGGAGGGAGAACAGCTCTTTCCAGTGTTGCTGATTAAAGCTGAGTGACTAACACTGTTCGAGGTTAGAAGAACTGCGTGCCGGGGAGCACCCAACATAGGCAAGGGGAGGAGCTTCTACTAAACATTGTGCTCTGTCTTTAAGAGACCACAGCAAGAGCAGGGCCAGCCAGGGTGGGTAAATGGGCTGCATTTTGCCAGTATGTTATGGGGCATTGATGCATATGGCCCAGGCAGATTAAGGTCACAGTTCTGGGCAACAAGCCAAAACTGGAGGGCATTCAACTGATGCAAAGGGCTACAAACAGACTCGGTAGGCAGCCTGGGGCAAACACAGACGTCATGGTGTCAGGTCAGAGAGAGTGTAGAGACAAAAAGGCCACAGGGCACACACGCTATGTGGTCTGGCCCACAGGAGGTCAACCCAGGGGTGGATGGGCAGGCAGCAATCGCAGGAAGCTAGCTCCACAGATCCAGGTGTGGAGGTCAGACACTGGCCCTCAGGAAATTTCAGACTGCAAAAGGGACAGGGATTTGAGGGAACGTGTCTGTAGTAAATGGAAACACATGCTTTGTCAAGGAGGAGACCATTGTAGTGGTTCCCTGACCTTGCTTTCTGGTCTTTCTATGCTGGGAGGAGTGACCAGTTACAGATGGCCATGTCTGAGGCCTACAAGCAGGAACAGGAAAGTGGCAGCCAGCGGATGTGGGAGGCAGTTTCTCCAGGCCACACTGTTTGTATGCACAGAGAGTAGAGAGAAGCAGTGATTCAGTTCCCTGAACCCAACCATCCTTTCTGCTTGTAGTATTACCTTAATTATTAATTTACCAAGTGTTTACTACACAGTGCAAAATGCTTACACTTAACATCCACCGTCTTGTTTAAGGACTTTACAACAAAGTACTGTTACTATCATCTTACCAGGAAAGATCCTTGAATCCAAGTGTATGAGAAGTATGTCCAAAATTCTACAATAGATAAAAAACCAAGGAAGGATTGGATCCCTGTTCTGTTACTTCAGACAAGAGCTGGCTTCATGGGTTTCTGACTTTGGCTGTCACATGGGTTATGTCTAGTTTAATGTTCTGCCATTACCATGTTGAAAATTTTTGATAACATTTTGACAAAGAGCCCATTTCATTTTGCTCTGGGTATAACAAATTATAGACTGGGGGGGGGGGGTGTTCATACCACATTCTCTTTCATTACTACTCCTCACTGCCCTCCCCTTTCCACACAGTCTTGTCTACTTAAACAACTGTGGGATATAGGGTGATGATTTTCCAAAGCAGTAGTAGAATCATTTGACCTAGTGTTCAAATGTTTTTTTCCTCTTGGCAGGGAAATGGAGAAGATACTAGGTGGAGAATTTGGCTGGATCCAAATGTGCACAGTTACTTCGAAAACTTAAAGGCCCTGAATAGGTATCAGGACTCTGAATGAAATTATAACCAAAGCTTCACAAACCTCAGAATATGTTTCTCTGACCTTCCTACAAATGTTGGAAAATTAAATGCATCCAGCCCATCACCTAGCTGCTTTGCCTGCTGAGTAAATGCTATCAAAATTTCTATGGTTTTCTCTCTTGCTTTTACCCCATATTGGACCACCTCTGCAGGCCCCCCAGTGTAAACCCTCAAGGTCAGAGTCATCCTTCTCCTGGCTGGCTCTGTCCCCAAGGAGGGACATTAATTTGCTGACCTAGGACCCCCTGTCATGCAGATATCCTCTGCTTTTCTCCCTTACAATTGTTTATCGAAAGGATTTAGGTAATCCTCTCTCTGAGCAAGGATACAGATCACATATATGAAATTAAGCACAAGTCCAGGAGCAGGGTCACTGGACAGCTGAAAGCTAACTTCTTAGCTTCTTTATCAAGCCCATTTAAGAGCGTTAATACAGACAGTGCTTGCTTGAAACAAAACCTTTATCGCCCAGGAAATCAGTCCCTGGGTGTGGGCACAGGAACAGAGCAGAATACAGCTCATCAGAAACGCCATGGTTTAGCCCTGGAATCTCTTGTTTCTACCTTGTTGTGCTGAACTAACCAAACACCTTTCTTTGCCTAAACTCGCCAAGAGAGCATGTTTCTCACTCTCCTCTTGCCTCCCTCACTGTTTCGCAAGGTATCAAAGGAAGTATTGTAATCATTTGATTGCTTCTTACCAAGAGTATCTAATTACTACTCCTGAGTCAGCCCTTAGGGAACCTCAGGGTTTTCCCTTCACACAGCCAGGACACCGGGCGGTGCAAAGCGAAGACCAGAGTAGAGGTGTGAACTTAAGGTATGAAACTACTGATTTAAAAAAGAAAAGAAAAACTGACTTGTAGATGGAATGTACTATTCTTACGGTACGAAAGACTGCATGTGAAGTGTCTGCATCCCACACAGGCCTACATATGCATAATGAAGCCAAAAGTAGAGGCAATTCTTAAATTAATTTGTGACTTGACATCTGTTTTCCTGAACTACCCAGTTATGGCAGGAAACTGTGCATCTCTGTTAATAAGAAAATATTTCCCCTTCTCTATTATTCAGCCAATCCTGATTTTAGTCTCCTTATTTTTAATTAATCATTTTAATAGAACTTAGATTTTGGAGAAGTTTTAGATTCATAGAAAACTTGAGAAGATACTTCAGAGAGTGCCCATATTCTCACCTACCTACATATATGCTGCCCTATTGCTGTCATCTCACATTAAAACAATCCATTAGTTACAATTAATGAACTAATATTGATGTTATTATTTACTAAAGATTATGATTTATTCAGGTTTTTTTGAGCTTTTACTAAATGTGTTTTATTCCATGACCCAAGCCAAGGAAATCACACTGCTGAGTCACCATCTTAGGTGCCTGTCTCTTCTACGATTGCTTCTCAGAGTTTTCCTTATTTTCAGTGGGCTTCACAGTTTGAACCTACATTGACCAGGTGTATTGTAGGATGGCCATTTACTGAAATTTCTCAGGGTTTTTCTCATGATTACACTAGCTGTAAGTTGGGGAAGGAGACTGCAGAGTCAAAGTGCCATTTCCATTACACCATCTCAAGAGTACATGCCACCAATATGACTCAGCACTGATAATGCTGACTATAGCCGTATAGATGCAGTAGCATTTGTTTCTCCACTATAAACTTATTTGTTGTGCTCCCTGTTTGTAAAGCATACTCTGCTTTAGAAGTGAGCCCCTACACGCTGCCCCCAGTTAAAGCCTGGGGATTTGTAATTCTACTCCTGGGTTTGGAGCCTCAGCATAAACTCTTGTGCTCTTAAGGTTTGTTTCTTCTCTCACTTATCAATTTAGCCGATTACTTGTCACTCTAGACTCATGGATACATCTTTTTATTTTGGGTTATAAACCCAATCACTTTTTGGTCAAGTTATTTCATCTTCAGGCCATTAGGAGCTCTTTTAGTTGGCTCTTGTGCCCCTTTGACATACTCTCATTCATGTGTGTGTTTATGTGCGTGTGTGAACACTTCCTTATTTCCTGGCAGGAAAAGATGCTCCAGGCTAATCTTATGTGTCTCCTCCTTTATTCTCTGATCAGCAAATGTTCAAAAGTTCCCTGGTTTCTTTTGTTAGAGAAAAATGTTACAAATCAACATTCAGGTACTTGATGTGTTCATTGATACTGCACTGTTCTTTTTTAGGTCCTCTAAACTGACAAAAACTATGTGCTTGTGTATTAGTCCATGCATACACATGTCTATAAATGCTTCTACATATTTCATCTGTAATTACATTAGTCATTAATGATTCATATCCACATACACAAAAAAAGTGATTTTCAAGGTTTTTCCACTTACAAGGGAGCTTGACAGTGAACTTGCAATACCCTGAAAAATCATGTTTGAGGCAATTTCTTGTGCCATGACCTGGCATGACAGTCCTGGGCCTTGAGGAGCCTCCAGCCTAGTGGAGAATATAAACAGATATTTCAGGAACATGTAACAATTTGGTCATCTTGAGGGAAATTTACAAATTGTTGGAAAAGTGTGCAGAAGTTTCACTTAGAACAACCTAAGAGTTTCTGTATAAAGCTATCAAATTCTATAAAATATTAATAAGGATTTATCAAAAGAAAATTGGAAATTGTGCTGTAACGTGGGGGAATAGTTTCTGAAAGGTCAAAAGAGAGACTGGGAAAAAACTGCAAACAATTTTACCTTTTCATAAGATAAATTTTGAGGTAGAGAGTGTGATGAGGGTGGAGAGATGGCTGGAAGTCAGGTCAAGGGGAAGAGTGTTTGGATGTACATAAAGTTAAGGAGAAACAAGGATTCAAAATTAAGTCTGCATAAACCCAACACAGGGAGACAATTCTCAGTTCTGAAGAATGGGGACCCAATGAAAATCCATAAGGCTAACAATCGTGAACCATGTCCGCTCCACTAATAGCCAGTAACTGCTTAGTACTGGTCCCCACTCCATGGAGATGGGGAAGACAATGCCAAAGGATGCTAATTACTCATTTAGCATTTCTGTGTGGCAAGCGTTATCTCATCTAACCCTCAGAGACAGGCATTGTGATTAATGTCACATTCCAGAAGAAGCACTGTGACTCGGGGGTTAAATAATGCACCTGGTGTCACACAGCTGGAGGGGGCAGGCACCACTTTCGACCACATCGGTCTGATTCTTCATCACTGCCCAGTTGAGCCATCCCTTTGAATCAGGGAGCCTCGACCTTCCCAGCAGCCACGTTACTGGTAACGAATCATCTTCTAAAGAAAGCTGGGCTTAGCAAGTTACACATTTTAGTTTTTATTTCTAATGAAAAAAAAATCTGTTGATAGGAGCCTGAGGAAAAAAATCATAGCTGTTTCTACATTGAAGGACAATGAGTTTTGGAAAGCAATAATAAAGACAGGAGTCTTTTTTTCCTCTGAAATAGGTTTACCCTGGCCAAATGTCTCTGTGAAATGTTTGAGCCGAACCATTTCCTTTCCTCATAATGAGGAGAAATGGGCTGATAAATCAGTTGGGAGTCTGTAACCCAGTCCTCCAAGGTGACGTGTCAACCTGGTCTTTCCCTCCTTATTCACTGAGATTTATGATGGGCCAGCAGAGCTGATTATTCATCATGAGTTCTGGGTAAGAAGAAGGAAAGTTTCCAGGATTCACAACTACGGTCTTACTATATTTTCTAAACAGTACTAGGATAAGCCAACAGAACATCCAGCAGCAGAGTGAAAAACCTCCAATAAACTTCATCGATGCTTCATGGTGGGAAGGAATTCCTAAGGTTTAGATGTAAAATGACTCCCAAAAGTTTTATGGATTTGGAAGCTGAATAGATCATGGGGTGCTGTGCTCATCAGTGGAGCATCTCCCTGGGGAGTTTATAACTGACTTGCTGTTAAGAAGTGGGGCCCGGTTAGCGGTAGGTCACTGGGGATGTGACCAAGAAGAGTGCATTCTTGTCCCTGGATTCACCCTTCTCTTTCTGCTTCTTGACTGCCGTGACTTGAACAGTTTTTCCCCACCATCCCTTCCAAAATTCTGGTTCTGCCTTGGAGCATAGCAGCTTAGGATGGAACAGGCTGGAAACTATGAACCACAAAAGCCTCTGCTGCTATAAACTGTGGATGTCAGGCATTTTGTCCCAGAGATGGGAAAGGGACTGAGGTGGACATCAAATCTGCACAAAGGTTTATTCTTACCTGAAAGCTTGTGGCGTTCTCCAGACCTATTCGGGAACACCAGCACTACTTTCCTCTTCAATAAATTGGGTTATTTGATGAATACACAAGGATTGTGTTTGAATTCAACCTCTTTGAAACAGCCATAAGTAGAAAGAAGAATATAAAACACTTTCAAACTGTAGACTATAAACCAAAGTGCCAGGAATGTCTATTCACTAATGAAGCCGGGTTTGGCTGGTTGAACATGGGCCTCCTTCGTGATTAATAAAACCAGAAATGCAATCCAGTCACCTGCATAGCATAGAGCTGCCTATTTAGAAAGAAAGCTTATGGGTTTCAAACTCACCTCTCATTTATTTATATATATTTTAAGCCCTGCCATGTTCCCCTTTAGAAAAGAATTTAAGATGGATAGGACTCCTATAATTCCTGTCTAGGCCACCGTGACAAAGCACGCCTGCCCACCTTGACAAGCTCATTCTTACCGCCCAGGGCGGTTGCGAGCAATGTATGTGGAGGACTTTGTGTGCTAATCATCTGCAAATGTAAAGGAATCCAAATGACCACATATCTTAGACTCCCGTGTTCTTAGTCACAACGAGTTACTTACTACAAGTGAGACGTTGAGGACTGTGGGAAAGTGATGCATCTCTAAGTGGGCCACAGGATAACTGGAGAAAGCTGACAAATTCAATGCTTCACTGTTTGGACACAAACCAAACTAGGGAAGCCAGTCAAATTCTCAAAGACTTCGTTGGCTCCAGTAGACAAAAGACTTTTGGGGTTTTGTTTTTAATTTTCATATAGCCATAATTAATGACATGGACCATAAAACAAGTTCAGGGTCAGGAATCTGGGTAAATAAGTTGACTGTCAGAAATGTAGACATAAGTTATGTCACAGATTCTAACCTGACTGGCCCTGATTTAGTAAGGCCCCGTGGTCACATCCTCCCGTGCATTCGGCTTGCATTTGCCTGCTCTAGAGACAAGGCAATTAGTGATAAAGAAAGGGTGGGAGAATTACTGCATTCCAAACACATCTGGGGAAGGGGAAAGGTCTTCCACCTCAGGATGTAGCTAGACAGAGGGTTGCCCACCAGAGTGAAGAATGAAAAATGGTCTTGATTTATAGACTTAGGGGAAAGTAATTTAGAAAGTTAAGGCAAGTCATCCTGAAAAGCTTTGCACTGCCTCATCTCTGAGGGTAAGATGGGGATTTTTGGAGAGGAGGCTTCTGGCAGCTTCCACGGAATTAAATCATAAGGTGTTTCATAATTCTGTGTCTGTTGATTGTGCACCTGAGCGCCTTTTTACTTTTCTAAAATATGTAGCACATCTAACTCTGCCCTCTAGTGTATTCCTCCTCTTTGAAGCCAGTATCAAGTGCCAAGTATTCAGCAGGGACCAAGGACCCTTTGATTACTGGTATTTGAACTTCTCAGGCCAAACATCTATTTCAGCGTATCTGATTTTGATTCTGGTTTAGAGTGTTATTATCTGAATATTTTCCCTTCATGTCAACATATTCATAGCAATGCTCTGTGAGAGAATTCAACTACATCACAGAAGTGGCAGTGAGCTCTACTTGGCTCTCTTATAGCCCCATATTTGCTTAAAATATTTGGGACCATGTGGGTCTCATGAGAGTTTGTGATGTATGTGCATCCCCTAGCGCTATTGACTAAACATGTATGCTACACAAAATCTACATTCTGAAAGCTTAATTCCCAGCATGAAGATCACAGAAGGTGGAGGTAATTAGATCATGAGAATGGAGATCTTAGAATGGTCTTTTGCTCTTGTAGAAAAAACACCCAAGATGTTCCTCATTGTCTTCTGCCAAATGAGGCCACTGTAAGAAGACAGCAATCTATGAACTGGGAATTGGAACCTCCCTGAAACTGAATGCCAATGCTTTTCTCTTGGACTTTCCAGGCTCTGGTACATAAGAAACATTTTTTTTTATTAGGAACCACATTGTCAATGGCACTTTGTTATAGCAGCACAAATCCACAAAGACACCAGGAAAGAAAGGAAGAATGACTGATTGATCTTTCCTATTATAGCATAGTTATTGAAAACCATAACCTGCTTAAGTTTTTCAGTCTTGCTCATTTATGCATTCTTGTAAGGAACATACTGCAGTGGAATTGGTTCAGGACCTCCAAACGCCCTCCCCACACATGGGTGAGACCATAGGCACTAAGAATAAGTCTTCCTGCACAAGGCCTCCCTCCAAGTGTCTGCCCTCTGAACCACTGAATCTGATTGCCATCCTGGACCATTCCCTTCGGGTGACACTCTTTCATTTGCCTCTGTTGGGCTGAGTTTAAGCACCGCCCTAGTTGTCATTTGATCCCTGTGCTCTGGTGAGAGGCCAGTCTTTACTGAAGGACACATCTAGTTCTAGCTCCATGACTGCAGGATAAGTCAGAGATACTGTAGTAGTTTAGTCACAAGGGACAAACACACGCTTCTAACAAACCTGATCAGAGAGGAAAATGCATCAACAAGCAGACCCCAGGGAAAAGCACAAAAGTATGTCTAGAGCCAGAATCAACTGCAGCATCAGGGGTAGAAGCCTGAAGCGTCTATGGTTTTTCAAAGCTTCCATGGTTTTTCAGTTTGCTCTGGGGCTTAAGGTCATTTTCTCTTGCATCTGTCTTGATTACCTAGAGAATGTGAGAGTACCTGGCACCTGAATTCTTATTCTGATGGTTTGTGCCACTAAACAGGATGCATTTCAACTCTGTAGACCCCAACTTCAAAAATCCTGGTGAAATGATTTTGATGTAAGCAGATTTCACATCAACCCCAAAGTCTGGTTGTATGAAAGAAAAGAGTATCTACTATAAATTGAGACCAGGGAAAATAATCATAGTGTGGGTGTTTTGCGATTTTTTTTTCCTCCACAGTAGAATCAAGATATTAAAGCTTGTGACTTAGGCCTAGAAAAAATTTCACAGACCCTGATGCGAACAGCCAAACTTGAGATGGGATTGCCATTTGAAAATCTCCTCTGTCACCTGGAATAAATGATTCTTCCTTTGTATACCTGGTTTATAGAACAATAACTTTTAATCTTTCCATTTTTCTCTTGAGACAGGATCTATGAAGCCCAGGATGATCCTCCAAATCGCAGACTCAAAGTGACCCTCTCACCTCAGTGTCCAGAGCAGCTGAGATTACAGGTGTATCACCACAACAGCCATGAATTCAATCTGTAGACAAGAGTTTTGATGTCTGTTACAAGTTGGAAATGAACACAATAGGTGCAATTTTAATTTATATTTCTAAAATGAGAAACAAATTTTTTTAAAAAATTAAGGATAAAAAAAGTAAGAAATCACTAGTTGATAAACTATATATTGTTATCTTAGAAATAGTTGTTAAAGTTACAAAATCAAAGCATAAAATATAGACAATCAGACAATGACAGTACAAACTATTCTGTTTGATGAACTAAAAAAAACTTAGTAGTATGGTTATCTGTCTTGCACACTTAAACATACATAGTTATATTTAAAAAAGAAAAAATAAGAATAATTAAGTAGGAAAACATACACTACAAATTATATTTGTTCCAATTATTCGAATAGAAAAGGGCAAAAAACACAATCTGAAAATGCTTAATGCATGAAAGAGGATTTATTTGTAAACAGGACGAAGTGTTTCATGGAACCCAAAGCAAGGAGTGCAAGAGTGTGTGTGTGTGTGTTGTGGGGCGGGGGGGGCAAATATTGTTGTAACCCTATGGATAAGCAAATGCAGAAATGCTACATAGACATCTAATAGGTGACTGATATGGCCAATATATGTATTCAGTTTAATCAGTATTTATTTATTAAGCATGCTTTTTACGTTCAGGGCATTCCACCACTCAACTTTCCATGCTTGGCAGTTTGATGCTGTATTATAACACCTACATGAATTAACTCATTTAAAATTAAACTTAGCGTACCATTGAAATGTACTGGCACACATTAAGTTTGATTTGCAGCATACTCTAGTATGATAAAACAAAATGTTGAGTTAAGAAATTGCTGCAAGGAGCACTTCTCTTCTACAAATTTTAGTAACCACAAATTACAAGCAGTAAGAGAAGAGGTCTATAGTTCACAAAATAACTATTATTAAACCGTAGAGATGTCTCCACATAATATTAAGAAAATAGTTCTATCACCTTGAGCTAGCTTAAACACACTAAAGAGAAAAATCCCATCTTGGGGAAATTTACTTGTGATTCTTTCAGACAGTAAAAGAGTCAGATAAGTTCATGAATCACACATGTAATGGGACCAGCCTGGACTCTGTTTTGTGAGTAAAGCCCTAGTCTCATCTGCTCTAGGTCTTGCCTAAAAGTATTGGCTGAACTTAAAGTGTCTTTGTTTAAAATCTGCTTATCTTTTCTATCCTTCCTTCAAATTCAACTGAAATTCTATCCTCTCTTAGAAACGTACCTCCCTCAAATTTCTCAGTAGCGTTCAATCTTTTATTTTCTTACACTTATTTAACAAGGTGCTTGTACATATTTATTTTTTGCATTTGAAGATCAGTCTTGCATCATAGTTTGTGTATGTGTGTATGTGCACGTGTGTGTGTGTGTGTGTGTGTGTGTGTGTGTGTGTGTTCTCCACTAGACGATGAACTCAGGGAAATAAATGTTACAAATTTTCCCTTATATTCCTACAATCATTAAATAAGTATTTTTGAGTGTCCATATTCACTGTGCTCAGCATTATGGAGATAGGAAAGTAAATCAGCTGTATTTTATTCACTAAGAATTTATAGTGTGGGAAATAAAATCTAGGCAGGAAAATAAATATACAAGTGTATAAAAGTGACAGCGAGAGGTAAAGATAAAATGTTATGAAAGTTCTGAAATGAAAGACATTATCCCATCTACAACAGAGGAATAGGGAATGGGGTGAAGGAAAGAGAGACAGAAGGGAGTGGCACCTAACAAGTTGGACTTTGAAACTCCCTGAAGGTGGGTGGGATTTGGATGTGTGGATATGGGGTTCCTCTGAATAAGGGAACCAGCATGAGTAAAGACATAAATGGGAAGATTAAGAAGGTCACTTTGGGTGGATCAGATCATCCACAAACTGGTGTCATTCTGAGAAATCTGGCCAGTATCCTGCATTAATCTGGACCGTGGAAGAGGAGTTTGGATATAGGGGGTTTAAGGGTGGGCTGTCAGACTGCGTCAAGAGTGAAAGCCAAGGATGATGCATCCCAACCTGAGACAATGGCAGTAGAGGCAGAAGGTTTGCATAGAAAGTAGACAGGACTTGGAAGGCAAGGAGGGCAAAGAAGGGGTCCTCAAGAACCAAGAGGATAATGGCACCCTTGCTTAAGGCAAGGAATTCATGAGGCTCATACAGATTGGATGCATTGAAAAATAACTCCCAACAGAAACATTAAGTACATGTTTTACTCTTTACGTGTAGCAGAGTCACACATAGGAGTTCATAAATATTTAGTAAATGGTTATGAATAGACAATAAGCATTTAAAGGTATATATTGATAAGCGGATAGATCTCTTGCAGATGGGAAGGGGTCCAGGAGACTGAGGGTGAGAAGCAAGGGTAGGTGAAGTAAGAAGATTTAAGTGCACTCCATATATGTGCACTAAATATTCCCAATGAATATAAACATTTATCTTAGTTACTTCCCCACTGCTGAGACACAATACTAGACACCCACAAGCTAAAGGAGGAAAGGTTTATTTAACTCAGTTTGTAAGTTTCAGTCCATAGTCAGCTGGCTCCAAGGCAAGGCAGCATGGCAGAGGTGGGTGGCAAAAGAGGAACAGTCCATGGAGTGGCAGGCAGAAAGCACCAAGACTTCCTTACTTTTTCCCTTTTTCTTCCATCCATGCTAGAGGCCCATCGGTTTGTGCCACCCATACCGAGAGTGTGTCCTCCCTCTTCAGCAAATCCACTATCCACAACCCAAACCATGCTAAACCAATCCATGGACTAATCCAGTATTACACCCACAATCCAGTTGGTCCCCAAAGCCTCACCTATGAGTGCATGAAGCTTTGGGGGAACACCTAATATAAACCATACCAATATTATATGTCATGAACATGAACTAAGAACCATAACAACAAGAAGAATGAAAATGAGGAGAGGGGATTTAGAGACAGAGGGAAGGAAGTGGGTAGAAAGAAGGGGGTTAAAAAAGAAACAAGCTGCAATAAGTACATGAACCTACTCCCTCATCAAGATGAATATAAACTCCATAGACTGAAAATATGTGCTAATAAAATTAAAATTTTTTGAAAAAGTTATGGGATAGGGGAAAGGAGAAAAGAAAGAAAGGAAAAGATTCTATGTCTGTATATATATTCATATATATATATATATTTATATATATATATATACAAGTTAGATAACTATACTACTAATCATTGTTAGTTCATCAGAAAGCACAATTTGTGTTTCAGTGTTCGATTGATCACTTTTTCATGCCTATATCTTGTAATCTGAACAACTGCTCTGAAGATAATAATACATGATACATTAGCCAGTGTTACTCTTCTATTATTTTTGTTTTGAAATTCTGTATCATCATTTTTATTCTTTTTTTGTTTGTTTGTTTGTTTGTTTGTTTTAAAAATAAAATAAATGTTTAAACAAGGTGTATGGTGACAGTGGTAAAAAAAAAAAAAAAACAGGATACTCTGTAGGCATTATTAAAAGTAGAGGCCATTAGCCACTGTCCCATGTTCCGCTATCAGAATGGAAAATTCTTGTCCATTGGAAAGCAGTACTTATTCGTTGCTTGGGTGATGCATTTGCACATTTTTAAAGTATAGTTCATTATATTACCTCAGTTTTGTTTTCCTAAAGCAATAACCTGGGTTTTTGTTATCTAAGGGTTTTCAAGTAGAAGGAACAGCAAATCCTACCCTGGGCAATGTTTCACGTCCTTTAGCAATATCACCTACTTCCGCTGACTCCGTGCATCAGCTTCATTTGAGAGGTGAGGGAACCCTGACACAGAAAGTTAAGTAACTAAACTTAAGGTCACACAGCCAGCAAGGGGCAGAGGCTAACAGGACTCAGATGGGAAAAGACCACGGCCCGAGTTCCCGAGGAAGCCACCTCATGTAGCTTCTGCAGACTTCCAGAGGACACAGGTTGAGCCTAAGAACCAGCTGGTCTGTGCAATTTTCCTGTACTTTTTTTTTTCTTTTGGTACCGGGTATCAAACTCGCGACCTTGCCTTTGCCAAGTAGGTGCTTATGCCGCTGAGCTAAATCCTCGGATTTTTTATGTACTTTCACCTAGAAAGAATTTTGCTGCAATTTCCTCCTGAGGAGAAAAAAAAAAGACAATTGAATGATTGGTACAAGAGCAAATGGAAATGAACAGTGATGTCTGAAACTCATGATTCTTGACACTCAGTTTGGGATTTTAACCAGTAGTTCATGTTGCCCTGTTACCAAAGAGTGAACAGTGAACAGACTATAATCATTATGTATCATTTTTTTAGAAATGTCTTTCAAAAATAATGTATATTTTAGTTACTTATAATAAAGGAAAGCCTTACATGTAAAAATTGGGGCAGAGGTGAATACTTGATACATACAATTAGTGATGTTCTTTGGTTTTTTTTTTATCAAACTTCTATGATACATTTCTCAAAAAGGTAATTTTGCTTATTCACATTCAGATTTCTGGGTATAATATATTATCATGAATCCTCCAATCATCTTTTAGAAATGTTACAATATAGGGTTTTATTGTGGCTGTCTTTTGAGATTCCAAACGGTTAACATCTGTCTGTTAGTGTTTTTTTATTTTTCCTACAATACTCTAAATACTCTAATCTCTGGTTATCCTACTAATAACTGTAATTTTCTAGTCAGCTGCTATCTCTCAAGGTAGTTTAAAGGTCATTTTTTGTAATACAAAAAGAAGCTTGGGAAGAAAGTGGATGTGATTTATTTTTTAGCAAGTTGAACTCATGTTTAGATTTGCTTTTATGTTCAAGAGAAAAGGGTCTGCCTAGCTCTTTTGCTTCAATCTCTTCTTTGGTCCCTGTGTGATTCACTTTGTTCTTTTATTACATTTTATTTCTGTTGCCTGATGTTATTCTTAATAGGAAAATGGTATTATTTGCAGATTTTTAATTAAAAGATACAAGTAAATCATACTTTTTAAAGAACTAATGTTATAAACTATGTTATTTCTACAACATAAAAGCATGGTGAACTTTTCTGTAGACAGAAATCTTCTTAAAGATACTCTTAACCATTATTTGAAAATTTGCATTGTTTGCATTTTCTCAACCATACCAAACTCAACCATAGTTGCTGCATAAATTATGACACAAGTACATTTGCAATTCACGTATTGAAGGTGTCAATCAAAATAAAGAAGCATAAGCATTAACTATAGTGAACATATGGCAAGTTATTTGTTTATTTTGTGTCCTTAGCATCCATTACTTTCTTGTAAAAAAAAAAATGAAAAGAACCTTGGATTTTCCTGAAGTGAGACTCATTCTTGCTTCACACTTTGTCTGTAGTTCCATCATGTGACCAATTAGGCAGCGATAGTGATTGGTTCAGGCACAAACATGATCCCCGCGTGGACAATGAGATACAGAATGAGAAACACCTCAAAGCCTTTTGGAAAAGGAATATGTATATTATTTCCATAGAGATGGCTCAGCAGGCAGAACATCAATATGGGTCTGGCCATGTAAAAAATGACTACATGGAGAAAATTTCTGCTGCAAAATGTAAAGTGGGAAACAATTAGAACCAAGAAACCAGGAGGGACAATACCCTGCAGCCATTATCTAAGGTCCGGGATCCAGGCATATCTGTGATCACATGAAATGGGATTGTCTTATTCAGAAATGATTTGCACTCCATTAATGTGTAAGCATGAGAAAGGATGTAAGCATTTGTAAGGATCTAACTTAGTATAGGAGATGATTCGTGTAGAAGGGGAGAAGATAAACATGTCCATGAAACTTTGCTTCAAGAGTTCATAAAATTTTAAGGATGCAACTGAAATTGTTATTGTACAATTCAATTGTACAAGGAAGAGAAAGGAACATATCTGAGAATTAATACAAAAGATAAATTTGAGAACTGGCAAGATAATAGATCCATGTGTGTGCAGGCTTGGCCAAAAAGGATTTGGGTTTGGGGCATTGCTTTGCTCTTTTGGATGACTTCAAAATTATGTGTATGGAGAATTTAAAATAATGAAGACTTTGTCAGTGAGAGAATTGGGAAAGAATTTTGGTGTGGGAAGAAAATTCTAAAAGAGCTTAACGTGGTATCACCTTTTTCCCATGTCATAATCTGTCAGTCGTGACAACCAAATGACCAAATTTAATACCACTAATGGGAGGAACAATTGACATTAAATGTCTTCTGATATCATATTCTTAGAACAACAAAAAAATCACATGCTTCCAAAGCTTCTTGACATGAATCTAATTGTGAGGAAACAAATAAAAATTGAAGAATCTTCTAAAAAACAATATGCCTTGGCCTTTCAAAACTATTAATTTTGCAAGACAGTTGGCAGCATTATTTTAATACCAAATAAAGCAATCTAAAGGGACTTAAGAACTAAATGAAATGTACAGTCTCTGATTAGATCTTGAATCAGGATAAAAGTAACAGTTCTAAAAAACACAGCTGGGATAATTTGAATATGGACTATGTAAATTAATATTAGAGCAACATTAAATTTCATAATGTGGCTGTAGTATCATGGTTATGTAGATTATTTTGGAGATAAATACAGAATTATTTTAGCAATGAAACGACAAGGACATCAGCAACTTGACTTCAAGGATTCACCAAAAAATGCAAGCATACACATGTGCACACACACACACATTTTGCTTGTGACACTGCTGATACTCTTCCAACGTTCTCTAGTTCCCTTTTAGTGTCTCCCCTGTGTCCACCCACTAGCCTCGCCGTGCTCCTTCTAAAGCCCTGCCCATGCGAATAAGAAATCCTCACCAAATTAGAGTGAGGCTAATCACAGGCTGCACTTACCGTGTGCCCTGGGTCCCTCAAGGTCCCCCTAATTTTGTTTCCTTTTTCTCCTGTGGGTCTGTTTTCCAGGAGTCGAACCTAATTTATACACATACAGACATTAGGGGGAAAAAAGCAGACAATATTAATGTTATCCACAGTAAATCCAGGTGAGATTATTTTACTATTCCTCCAACTTTTCAGGTTTGTTATAGAGGAGGAAAGACGTACTATAGCTGGTGTCTGACCCATTCTTTCTCAATTCCTGAGCGATATTCCTGAAAATTCAATGATCTGGTTTTCTCTCCTTACAAACACACTCATAATTGGACCCATTCCTGCTGAAATTTTTGTAGGAAGAGAGTCTATGGATTTTTTTTTGAGAGAGGATCTTGCTGTGTAGTTCAGCCTGGCCTTGAACTCACTATGTAGCCCAGGCCAGTCTTGAATTCATTGAGACCTTCCTGACTCAGTCTTCTAAGTGCTAGGATTACAGTCATGTACCAGGTTGCCAGATGTTCTATGCCATTATTTTAATCTTAGCAAAATATTCTTAGTTTAGAGTTATTAAAAGTACAAGAAAATGAGAACTTATATATTTATGACATATGAATTCCTAGGAAATGTCACACAAGTTAGATGATCAAATAGGTCATAAAATAGAGATATCTCACAACCAAAACACTCTCTGCCATGTCAAGCAACGTATTCCACCAGTCACAGATTTTTTTCAGAGATGTTAGTGCGGGTGTGGACATGGGCATGCATATATGTGTGCCTTTTGATTGCTTCTGTCTGGCACCATTAGTAATGAAGGATATTGCTAAAAGACTCTGCTTTATAGAAATCTCATTTGACAAACTGGTCATTTGGGTTAGCTCATTTATTGTTGAAACCAAAAGTTCTTCAGACAGCACAGGGTGTTGTTTCTTAAATGCCTACACACAGCAATTGGACCAGACCTGGAAGTTTCTCTCCGAAGTTTATACTACAGTGTATACAAATGCCAGAATTTGGCCCTATAATGCATGCATTATGCTAACCCTTCAGCAGGCTGTACTGCTACTGGGGAGTTAGGGAGAGAGGAGTGACAAGGGACACATTCCCACATTGGATTTCCAGCTCCTGGGGTCAGCAGCTAAACCATCAGCAGAGCCTTCAGGACATTAGGCCACCAAGCCGCCGTCTCAGTCTCCCAGCGCAGGAACTGACAGCCAGTCCTCCAACCTCCTCAGCCACCTCCTAAGCCTTTAATTTCCTGTACTAACTTTTTCTCTTTAAAATACCTGAAGCACTTAGTTTCCTGCACCAACCCTGAATGACATAGTGAGTTACTGTGATAGTCATTTTATTTTGGTTTGAAGGAGTTTTTTTCAACTTCTAGATTTGCGAGCACTAGTGCTCTAATTTTTAAGACTTTAAAGTTTAAAAAAAAGGTCATAATAGGCAAATAACTAGGCAAAACAATTCAGGGGAGGGGGACAATCCACCATATTTTTCAGGCTGCAGGTTTTATTGAACATATATATCTTATTAGGTAACTGTTTATGTTATTTTAGGGGATTTTCTTCTTTGTACAAATTTAAATATCTGATTTCTTTACAAGAAATGTAGTAAATGTATTGGAACTTTTCCTGGACAGAAAAAAAAAATTGGTTCGAAGATTATTTGAATCTCTCTTTTTATCAGCAGATATTACTGAAAGTTAACCCAAAATCTAAAATTGTTAACGCCATATGTACCATTGATTTCCATCTTGCCAATTAAATAAAGGTTACCTCTTGGGCACCTCAAAGATTGCCTCTGCCCCTAGGCACTGTCACAGTGTTCAGCTCAGCCAGGGCCTTCCTGCTGGTCGTCCCCAAATTCCCTCTGCAGGGAACGAGGGGCGGGCACAGCGCCTTCTGGAAAGACTTCATTCAGGCACTAGCAAAAGCTTCTGCTAACTATAACTCTAGTTGCTCGCTAGGAAGGCTGGTCTGGTCTGTTTTCTCACGGGAGCAAGGGTTAATTCAACAAATGTTTATTAAGTGCCTACAATGTACCAGGCAATGGACTAGGCACTGGGTACATTAAGAAGAATAAGTTGTGAAGATCTGACCCCGTCCTCTATAAGATCTGAACCTGAATAGACAGATACACACTTATTTTGGATGCAGTGCAGTCCGTTCTCTGAACTGAGCGCTATCAGGTAGCAGAGGCAGGTATGCCCTAGTTCACCTATGGGAAGGAAAGCAATTGAGTTGCCAAGAAAAGAAAAAAGTGGTATTGAATTCAGTTTGAAGAATAAATAAGGCTTTGTCCAGGTCAGAGCACAGGAAAGACCAAGGGAAGAAAAAACCAACAAGCTAAGGCAGAAAATACTATAGAGGTCAAATTTTGTGCAAGAAACTGAGTCTGTTGAGCAGGAACAGAGTCTTCAGGAAAATGTGATGGTTAATTGTGTGTATCCAGTTGACTGGGCCACAGAATGCCAGAAAGTGTGATGGTTAATTGCATGTATCCAGTTGACTGGGCCACAGAATGCCACAGAATTTGTTCAAACATTGTTCTAGTTGCCTTGCAAAGGTGTTTTTAAATGATATTAATATCTAATTTGGTAGAATGAGTCAAGCAGACTGTTCTGGGATTTCCCTGCCTTCACATCTGTGTGATCTAATACCTTATAATAAGTATCTGTGCACGTACATGCATAAACCGATACCCATACCCATACTCATATACACACGCATATCCATATCCATGTTTGAGGACATATATCCAATTGTCTCTGTTAACCTATGGAACTTTAATAAAAACTGGAAGAACTGAAGCTCTGACAATGAGGATGACCAGAGTACAATGACTCTGAATGTCATTCCCCAAATAGTAAACATACAACTATTTCTTTGCAAGATTACAATAGTTGATTTTGACAATCCATTCTTTTCTATTTATTTCTATGGTGGCCAAGACCCTCATCTGAGTGTTTTACAGATATCAATTCATTTATTCCTCCGCTAGACCCTTTCCAAGGATGATATCATCATTATCTTAAATTTGCAGAGGCGGAAATGAGGCATAGAGAAATGGCCTGCCTGAAGTTCATGTTAGTTTAGTGGCCAAGCCCAGCTGGATCCAGCCAACAGATTCTAGTATCTGCTGCTCTAACGATGCCCTGATACTGGACTTCTGTGTTTTTGAGCTCAGGAATTTCCATCAACTTTGTCATTCTAGAAGGACGATTCAGTTAGTAGAACAAAGATAAAATTAGAGAGAGTACAGAACACTGTAGGAATCTAAGACTCAACCTATGTTAGCAGGGCTGGCATTGGAAAGTGGCAGATCCCGCAATAATTGTTTTTGAGGAAGATGTTGCCATGGTTTAGTGACTAATCAGAAGCTGGGAGTGGGGAGAAAGGTAAAACCCAGCATAGTTAGAAATGGGTGAATGTTTATCAGAGCTAGGACATATGTTGAGAGAAGGAAAGAAAATAGCTAGGAGATATCCAAGAATTGAAACACAGGCAGGCTCCACACAGAAGTTTAAAGGTCAATCCAGAAGTGAGGTTAAGACAAGGGAAGTAAATGCATTTGGGAGCCGGGTTAGCTTCTAAAGCTGCCATAACAAATTGCCACAAGCTGGATAGCTTAAAATGATAGAAAGTTGTTCTCTTACTTTCTGAGACTAGAAATTCAAATCAAGGTATGAACAGAATTTCAAAAATCTGTTCTCTGCCTCTTCCAGATTTGTCATCCGTTAGCCCCACTTAGCTGGCAGCCTCTGCATTGCAATCCTAGCCTTTCTCCTTGTGTCACCTTCTCTGTGTGTGCAGAACCCTCCTTTAAGTCTTCTTTTAAAGACAACTGTGGTTGCTTGAAGCTCAAATGGACAATCTCTCCACCTCAGTACTGTTAATTTAATCACAACCAAACCATGTAGCATTCACAAGATTCTAAGAGTTTGTCTTGAATAAATCTGATTGACTGCCCATTATTCAGCCTCCTGTAAGTCATCAGAATAATTGTTGAATAATTGTGAATAAATAAGGAAAAAGAATTGTCATGAATGACATACAATGGGAAATCATTTTGTCATATGAACTCATGAGTTCAAATTCCGCTTTGCACTGCATGTGTGCACCTACTAACTAGTCTCCACACTGGAGTTCCATCTTTACTGCTATCAAATAGTGGGGTGTGACCATATGATTTTTCTTCCAAGTAGAAAATGTTGAGTGGCATTTCATCAAAGTAGGTGTAGAGAGTCATGTGAATACCACAACTTTTTAAAACAATTCTGTATTATCTAAATAGCAATATTTAAATCCAAGACTACAGTGGCCATAATTCCATCATTTGACCAAGTCTGTGTTTTTGTGTGGTAATTTCCAGTCTTTGAAAATTGCACATTCTGTTATATATTTGTCACAGTTTCACAGATAGAGTTGTATAATCTGCTTGCTTGTCTATTTATTTTGCAGTACATCACTGAGGTTTGAACTGAGGACTTAGTACTGAGCTACATTCCTCACCCTTTTTTATTTTTTGTTTTGAGACAGGGTCTTGCTAATTTGCCCTGGCTGGATTTGAACAAGAGTGGAGCCCATAAGAAGCTAAGAATTGACAGCCTTCATGAAGACCAAACCCACCCTCACACACTCACACACCAGCATCCACAATGAACACCTTCTAGAAAGGTGTTTTTTGGTCCTATGCTGAGATCCAAATTCCTATCAAGATGAATACAGATTAGCAAACAGATACTTCAAATAACTTCTCATAAAGCTTTTACTTTTAAGTGAAGCTGGAGATAGTTCTTCAGTGTTAAACTATGTTCCATGTTCAACTCATGTAACTTTCCACTGAGGTGATGGTTCAACTACCGCTACCCTGAAGATGAAATCTCATCCGGACATCTCTGCATTAAACTGTATTGCCATCATTTTCTATGCCATAAAATAACCAGTGTGATTAAGCTTCAGTGTCAGCCTGTCTCTACTCTACATAGAAGTGCTGAACATAATGCACGGCTGCTCCACTTTCCAGCAATAAATAGCAATCTGAATATAACTGGAGACTTCTGAGACATTCTGGGAAATCTATTTATTGTATTTGGTTCTTGTATTTTTATTTCAAGTGTACTCTCCCCTTAAATAACCTCATGGTCCATCGCACATGTTCTTACCCACACTTCTTCTACCTCTAATTCTCTCTCCACAAATGAACATACACACACACACACACACACACACACAGAGAGAGAGACATACACACACAGAGGTTGAATTATAAAAGTGTGCTATGATCAATTTGTGTTCAGTATTTATTAAAATTTGAAATGGTACCAAAAAGCATGAATCTACTACTACTAAAATATCATGTATGATTTTATGTTTTAACTTTATTTATATTTTATATGTTTATTTATTTAGCAGTGCTAGAAATTAAAGCCAGGGCTTCACACAGGCTGGGAAAATGCTGTTTCACTGAGGAATGGCCCTGGTCCTCAAAACTAAACCAAACAAGTATCCTGTGTCATCCTCCCTTCTCAGTAAGCAATTATCTTGAAATAATCATACTTGTTTCCTTCCTATGAAAGAGAAATCTTAGATGATAGGTGCTGACTGAAATCTGCAACACAGTTTGCCTAACGCTCCTCTGTGCAAGAAGTGGGTGATACTAACACGTTCTGGTCCACACAGGTGTGCACAGAGGGCTGAGAGAGCTGCGTATACCATGACATGCCATGAGGCTTGACAGGGTTAAACTAGTTCTTCAGTTTATGTCTACCATCAGCGGAAGCTCCCTGGCTGTGAGTAAGTTATTTAACCTCTGTCCATTCCATCATCTGTTGATGACAATGGGGCTAATAGTGTCTTCTTCAAAGAAGTGTTGAGAGGACAAAATCAAATGCTGCATGCAAAATACAGCACAGTTCCTGATGCATATGTAGTGCTCAAGAAATTTCTGCTACACTAGCTCCTTATTTTATAGAAAGCTTTAGTCATCTGTCCTAATCCTACAGTTTCTCCAGGGACTCTGTGAGGACCATTTGCTCGCCTTCCCATTGGCTCATAAGGGCATCCATTGCATGCATTTCCCTGGCCTGGCTCACAGCTGCGCTACTTTACTGAGTCGTAGCAAAGTGAAAATTTCAAGACTGCACAGTGGCCCTGTGTTATAACACCAAAGCCTTTGGGAGACCAGAAGGACAATTACAACCCAGAACTTTGGAAGCCAATGTGCCAGCTCAGCGTTATACATGAAACTATGATTGGCACAAGGACGCGGCTTATGACGGTGACATAGAAGTCTCCCAGTGAGCTCGGAGAACCAGCCACATCTGAGCCTGCAGGTTGGCTTGTGATTGAAAACCAGTCACAACCATGGTGTCCACCAGCTCCACAGAGGACACTGTGACCTTTTTGTTTTCATTCTCTATTTTTCTCTTGTTGAATATCTTTGGAAATTGTGATGCCAGCATAACAGACCTCCATGGCAGATTCTCTTTCCATGGCAGCAGGGATCAAATGACAAGAATTAAAGCTGTGAAAAATAACTTAGTTGAAAATAACTGAGTAACTGTAACAAAAAAAAAATAGTCTTTATCATCACTGTGCCCAGTGCTGGAAAAAGCTCTACATCCTCAGATGCAAAGATTTGTTTTTTCAAATTAGAACACTGAGACCAAGAAAGGTAAAACATGTGCCAAAAGTGACCCTATTTTGAGTAATTCTTGAAGAACTTGACTATACAGCTTCTGTCTATATTAATTCAATTAGCTACATCACTGATGAAGTTAATGATGCAGTCTACAGAAATGTTCAATCCTTATCAAATCACAATCAGGACTTAAATTATATAAGACTCTTTAGTTTTGCTATGTCACCTAAATTATTCTCTAGAACAATGCTCTGATACAGGTATTATAATACATCTATACTGTGTATTATGAGATGAGATAAGAAATTCAGACTCTAAGCCAAAGTTATTTACCAGTGAATGCAAAGCTGGTAAGTGACAGAGTTGAGACTTGAATCCAATATTTCTGATTTACTATCCTATGCTCTTTTTAAGGAATTCTCTCTGGAGAAAAGAATTGGAATTCCCAAAAAGGAAACCCATAGGGAATTATTTTAATTATTGTAAAACTAGACCAAGTGGAAATGGAACACATGTTGGGATTTTGTGGTAAAGCCAGAAACACCAGGGATAAACAGAGATGATTTGAAAAGACTTAGTGATTAAATACAAGCTTTAACTTCTTACCAGTATTGTTGAGACTTAGGGCTACTTATGTGAAACTTTTGTGAAATAAAATTTGGAATTTAATTTTGCTTTCTGGGATTCAACCATATTTCACTAAAGTAGTTTGTGTATACAAAGAAACACTTAAATTTTAACTCAATTATAAAAGGATATTCCCCAAAATATTTCAGCGACTCTAAGAATTATGTCTTTACCTATAGTGAAGTACTACCATTTTTCCAGAAGCCAAAAATATAAACCATAAGAAGAAAAAATTTTATATGAGAACAGTAAAAAGCTCATAGTAATGTCTTCAACTGATACTTATCTTTTAACAATAATGACATAAAAGTAGATGAAAAGTAGGTGTTTGTTGAAGTACTAATTCCAGTTCAGAGTTAAATTTACTGTACCAAAAAGCTCAACAGAACCCCTCTGATATTAACTTACCTTTATAGATCCAACTAAAAAAAGTTATATTAATTGTGATTAGTTGCTGCAACCTATACAATGTTGCCTTCTGCTCTTCTGCATTTTAATTAATCTGGTTAGTAAAGTCAGATATAAGTGAAAAATGGTAAGGGCTCAGAATTTTGCATGGACCCAAACTCTGTCCTGCAGCTTCCAATTATGAAAAACCTTATTTAACCAGGACATATATAGACACATGGGAATCAGCAGCACACTAAGAACAACTGAGGGGACCCCCAAAAAGTATCCTTTTATTATTACAATTTCAAATTCATAACCACAGGATAACTCCAGGGGACCTGCTCTTCTTTACCAATTGTGTATTTACCCCTACTTCCAATACTCTTCAAGTATCAATTTGATCCCCAGGAGGAAAAAAGAAGGCTAAGGATAAAAAATGAGGGAAAATGCCTTTTAATGACTCAGGTTTCTTAGTTGTGAGGCTAACACATACAGCATGGTCCACCATGTGGCTGTGTGAGTGTGTGTGAGTGTGTGTGTGTGCACATGCATGGGAAGTATATGTTTGTAGCAATGCATTTGCTGATTATTTTGATTTAAATAAAAACCTCAACACACAATGTCCTCTAGTTTCACAAGCCGGTTGATCCGCACTATGTAGTATGATGCACATGTATGTGTGTTAAGAAGCGCGTATTACTCTCAAATCACACTATACTCCTCTTAAGTAGATGTATATAATACCTTTAACATTGAGATAGGAATTCAAAAAACGTCTTCCTTAACAGTTCCGGAAACTCATTCCTTTTTATTACACTGCACAGGGTGATATTTTATGGCTATTTTATCACGATGCTGAGTTTCTTAATTGATATATTTCTAATCTGAGCATATGAATTTTAAAGAGAAAGACAAAGAATTTTAAAGTGAAAAATTTCCTCTTTCAAATTAAAAAAAGGGAGAGGCTCCAACAGCAATTAAAACAAGCAATGATTGGCCAAGCTTCTATCGTGTGCTGGTTAGCGTGTAAGGTTGTTTATATAGGCACTTGCTCTGGAAGGCAAATGGGAGTTACAGCAGTCAGTGGATAAAAATTACACCTTCCATAACTGGATTCTTCAGAGTCACACAGAATTGAACTTGGGTCTCTCATATCAAAGCTCGTACTGCTGCTCTAAGTCAGAGAGGGGCCTCCTACAAATGCTCAAGAACAATGGTCACAATCTTTTTGGCACCAGGGACTGGTTTCATGGAAGACATTCTTTCTATGGAGCACACAGGGTGGGGAAAGTGGTTTCATTACATTTATTGTGTACTTTATATTATTACATTGTAATGTACAATGAAATAATTATACAACTCATCATAATGCAGACATTAGTAGGATCCCTGAGCTTGTTTCTCTGTAACTAGATAGTCCTTCTGGAGGTGATGGGTTAGAAACACCACCGATGTAGCTTGCTTGTGTCTCATCTACTCTGCCATCTACTTTTGTTGCTATTACTGCAGAAAATCCTGCCTCAAAGATATAAGATGGCAGAAATGAAAGCAGGATTTTCTCAGGATGGTCTGCCTTGATTTTAATCCAGACCATATGGATATTTTAAACCATTTCAAACATACATTTAAGAATACCATAGTGGGTGGTCACAAACAGTAGACCTTCTTCTAGCATGGACAAAGTCTATTCTCCTAAATTATCCACAAATGGGTCGTGGGTCCAGGCCTTCTTAATTCAGTTGCTTTTGTGGTTGGGAAGTAATGCTCAAACACTTTCAAAAGCTGAGAGAGGTGATCATGCACAAGGTAGGAAAACGAAAGGCCTTAATTAAGTCTCTTTCAAAATCTGTGCTGATGTTAGAAACACATCCAAAACACCCCAGTGTTCACTCAGCACCTCCATATTCCACTTTGGTTTTCAATGCAGCCACTTTACATGGCTGCACACAGCTGTATCCTCCCTGAAGTGACAGATTAAGGTACTTAGACTGAAAATGCTACACAGGTAAATAACTTCTGCCACCCGTTTTGTGTTACTGAAATGTGCTGCTGCTGGTGTTTTTCTAAAAAAATTTCTCATAATTCAAAAAGTCTATTCTGTGACCTATCTTTGGAAACCCATCTCACTGTTGTGTGCAAGACAATCATGTGTGCTCATGATTTATCTCCTCACAGAACTGTGCAAACAGATGTGAATTAAACATATATAATATAACTGGTGTTTTTAATAGCAACCTGCAAAATGCTAAGTTAAGGTGATTGTTTTAACTACCCAGCATTTCTCTATAGGGTCACAATGCATAGAAGTGACCTCTTTGATCTAAGTAGTAAAAACAGAAAGCCATCCAGTCATGGCAGCTACTCTGTCCCTGATACACCAACACAAAACAATTAGTTTTCCTGATACACAATCTTTCAAAACCTTGACTTGTTTTGCAGATGTAAAATTGATTAGCAACAAAAATATACGTAACATATTCTCATGCATATTCTCCTGAAAAATACATGCAAAAACAAGTATTGTTTTCTTATATTTAAGATATATAGATTTATCAACCTGGATTATGGCCCATGAGTTGTTAATCATCGCTAACAACTGTGTCTCAAAATCCTCTGATATTTCATCAGTCCATCCAGTCATGGTGCTAATCAAAAGAGAAACAGGTGCCACCTTTTAACTGCAACCTTTGTAAAACTTCACAACAAATTTCCTTAGCGGCAGGAAAGATCAACTGCTAACCAACTGTAAGTGGTTGCTTTGCTTTAGCAATGCAGTTAGCCCTTAAGGATGATGATCTCAGTGCAGACACATCTGATGAAGTACTGGCACTTCAATACTTGCTTCTGTTCCTTGTGTTCATGTTTTGGAAAGAAACAAAAACTCCAAAGGCTTGTCTCTTAATAAAGGTGCTTGGTTTCCATGTAGTGAAGCTATTTGAAAGGCCCTGGGCCTTTGTTGATAGTTGACTGCCACTTATGCAAAGCAGGCTTGGAGAATGAGAACCATCTGCATCAATGAACCCCGTTTAAGCAGGACTCTTGGTATTTTCTTTTCAATGGAGCTTTCTGTTGGCATATCAGTGTCTTCTGCTATCCCCATTATTTTGTCTTTCTAGTGATGTTTGTTTTTTACTCATTTTGGCCAAAGTTAGTTTGTGGGCCACCAAAACTATAACTCAGACATTTTCACAGTGTTGGAAAGAGTCGTGGGTGGATATGGTAAATAAAATAATTAGTGGGCTATGCATGGAATATAATAAGTGTTGGGTTCTCATTTAGTCTGTTATCAAACACAGCTGTACAGCTGAAGTCTGTCAACTCATTTGATACCTAAACTCTTCCCCCATAAGCAGCTTTTATTTTTGTAGTTTGGCATGAGTGTGAAAACAACTGGCTTATGGTCTTTGTGAAGTCAAACTCTATTTGCAGCCAATCCCCAGCCCTAGCATCCTTGCTTCAGCTCCACTGCAGATCATCAACAACTAGATGCTCATAAGCAGCACAATCCAGATCCCTCCTTATTCATTTATTATTTCTGGTTTTTAACCTCCCAAGAAATGCATGGCAACTGTAATAAATTTAAAGACAAAATTAATCAAAATTTAAAAATAAAGAAAAATTATTGCCCTAATTCCCAGTAAAGTAGCACCATTAAGATATTAGTATATGTACTTTCTGATTTATCTTACTTTTATGTCTACATAGTTGGATGCAGAATCCTTTCTGTACTATCACAACATGCCAAGGCCCACTAACCCAAACCCCTCACGAACATTTATCAAGCTCACAATGGTGCATCCTTGTGTAGAGTTCTTATAACGCATTTTACCAGTCCTATGTTCTTGGACAGTTAAACTTCTCTCACTTTTTTATAATTTTGAGCAATTTTATAATAAATATCAGTATATATTAGAATTTTGGGGAAATAAGTACAAAGTCATATACTCTTAAGTACATATTTAAGTTTTTGGAAACTAATTACCAATTTACAATATAAATGTAATACGGTAACAATTTATCAAGTCTCCTCCTTATAACCCAATGTGAATAAGACTGTTTTTCAGGTTGGACATGATGCCCAGTAAAATAACTGAGTCCCAAAGCTACACACACACATAAACACACACACACACACACACACACACACACAAACACACAGGTACAAGCAAACATTTTTCTTGTTCCTAGTCCTCGAGGTTCAAAGAAGCAATGACAAAAAATGCATGTTGCTTAATTTACATTTCTTTCTTTATTAGACAGCTTGATCGCTTTTCATATGCATATGGATATTTCTATACACATTTTAGCATTATAGAAATTGCCCAAGACAAATTTTAAATAAGCACATTCTTAAAAAGCAGCTCAAAACTGTGTATTTATCACTTTTATGTGAAGAGAACCTCTTAGTAAATCACTCAGCCTCTATGCATTGGGTGCTAACCAGGACTAACACTCATGCAGGACACTGACCCCTTGTAGGTTTCTGATTGGTTGCTGCCTATGCTGGACTGGTAGTTAAATATTTTAAATACCACTCTGGCACATACCATTTCCTAAATTCCATTCTGACACTGGAGATATAACAGTGAGCAAAACCTCAAGTCCTTATGTTATACTTATATTCGGATTTACAGACACTTGTATAATAAAATATGATATATATAGCATAGTACATCAAGTATGTATGGTGAGCATATAAAAGGTAAAATAAAGCTAAAGCTACTGATACCTCAATTAGTGACAGAACCTAAGTATGTGCACCAAGTAAAAGACACTGTTACACTAGCTTTTAGGGTGCATTAACTTTGCTATTCATATGTGGAGAAGTTGATCAGTCAAGGCATAATCCTGCCCCAGATCTGCTACACTTTCCATTTCTCCCAGTCTCGACCTGCAAGCTGACAGGCCACATTTTCATTCTTTGGAAGCAAGTCTTTCCCAGTGAGTTTTTGGGCAGCATATTATGCCACCCCCAGACCTGCTGGCAGCAGAGGAAGACATAGCATCTGCAATCTGCTCTTTTCTTTCAGGCATTCTAATTGGAAGTCCTGCCTAGAACACATGGCCAGCTCAGGAGCCAAGAGGAGAACAAAGGACAAGTACTCACACGTGTTCCCTCCCAATCTTGTTTGGGCTCCCTGGCTCAGCCGGAAGTGTCGACAGTGCAAAATACTAAATGGAGAAGGTCCATCAGCAGGCAGCAGGTGTGTGTCTCTAGCAAGCCCTGGACACAGCAGAGAACGGGTTGACTGGAGAGACTTTAGAAAGAAACTAAAGTGAGAGCTGGAAATTAAGATAAAACAGGACAGGGAAAGTTAGCTGAAAATCTAATTCTGGGCCTTTCTGCATGATTTCCTCGTACGATTTAAAAACACTGAGAAATACAAAGGTTTTCCTCTTCTTGAAAACAAGAACAGTGAAAAATAAATTTAGCATGAGACATAAGCCAGGCATCATGAAAAAACACTCAAGTAGAAGGAGCTAGATTTGAGTTTCAAGCCAAAGTTTAACATAAATGTCTGTAGATATAGATTTACCTGTAGGACCCTCCATTTTCCCATGTGTAAAGTGGACATCATCCAGTGGGCTGTCCTAAAGACTCTTTCTCTGTCTGATATATAAAGACCCATTTTACAAACAGTGCAAAGCTTAGAAGAAAGACTGGCATGTGATGTATTGTGAGAATGTACTATTTTCTTAAAATACAGAGTTTTTAATCAGATTTGTAAAGGAAGATTTGCTGAAGGAGCCCCTGGATTTGGTGAACATAAGATTCCTTCCGGTATAAAAGAGGATTCTGCACTGTCATGTGGGCCTCTGTTGAGAAATAAGAATTCTAGCCATGGGAATTTTGTATTGCTGAGCACAGCTCAGGCTAACAAACCGTTTTTTCCCAATGTCCAACCCACGCCACGTCCATTGGGGGATAAAAGCTAAGTCAGCAAAGCTGAAAATCTGGGGTGCTATCATTTACCTTCTCTGAAACTCAATTCAAATTCTCATTAACCCTAATCCTTCCCATTCTTTGTGGTCACTAAAAAGTATAAATCCTACTGGAAACTTTAGAATGTCATGTGCTCAATTACCCATGGCCAGAATAACAGAAGATAGAGAGATGTAATGTAAAATTCAATTTAGGGGACAACTTTTCACCTAATTATTTAACAATAATAGTGGTCAAACATGGACAATTTGATGTCCTCCTTTCTTACCTGTATGACTTTCATATTTGTCCTCACCTAATAAATTTGTAATGTGCTGTTGAGTTCAATTTACTAGTATTTTATGAGGGATTTTTCCATCTGTGCTGATCAGGGATGTTGCCTATAGGTTTCTTTTTCTGTTTTGTACTTACCTGATTTTGGTATCAGGATAATGCTGGTCTGAAGGAAAGATCCAACAAGATTGCATCCTTTTCAATTTTTCAGACAGTTTCAAAAAAAGTAATCCTAGTTTTTTCAATGTTTGGCGAAATTAAAAAGTCAAGTCATCAAGTTCCAAGATTTTTTTTGATAGAAAATTTTTATCATCAGTTCAACTTCATTATTCATTTTTGGTCTGCTCATTTTCCATCTCTTTGTGACTCATAGTAGTTTGTATGTGTCCAGAAAAGTAACCATTTCTCTGAATTTTCCAATAAGCTGGTATAAACTTGCTCCCCATTGCCTATCATGGCCTTGTGTATTTCTATAATATCACATGGTAATGTCCATATTTTCAGATCTGATTTTATTTGAGTCTTCTCTTTCTCTTAGTCTACCTAAAGGTGTATCAATTTTGTTTATCTCTTAAATGAAATGAAATCAGCATATCAAAGGAATCTGTACTTTCATATCTACTGCAGCAATATTTGCAGTTACCAGGGCAATGAAATTATCCTAAATATCCATCTATAGGTGAATGGAGAAGCAAAATATGATCTCTATACATAATAGAATACTACTGAGTCACAAAAAAGAATGAAATTCTATCATTTGCAGTAGCATGGAAATGTCTGAAGGATTTTATGCAAAGTGAAATAAGTCAGGAACAGAAAGACAAAAATTTCATAACTTCATTTATAAGTAGAAATTATAAAAGTGACCTCAAAGGTATTGAGAGTAGAATAGCAATTAGCCAAAACAGAAAAATAGGGAGAAAGGCAGGAGAGTTTGGTCAATAGGCAGAATGTTAGAGTTAAGTAGGAAAAATAAGTTCTGGGACTCTGACACAACAAGATGAATACAGTAACAATAATGTATTGTGTAACTCAAAATAGATAAAATTTTAAAGTGATATAAGATGAATTATAAATGTTTTAAGATGATAGATATGCTAATTACTCTGAGTTGATCACTACCAAATGTATGCAAAAAACATCACATTGTCCTCATAGATTTGTGTAAATATCATGTCAATCAAAAATAAAATCAATTTAAAAAGAACAAAATCAACTAAATATCTCCAGATAATTCACATATAAATGTCTGATACGTTGAAATAGAAGTACACTTACAAATGTTTTACAAAGAAACAAGCGTTTTCCAAGGTGATCAATCCTCAGAATTTTTTCTGCATTTTCTCCACCAAGACACAAAAATTTATGATTCTCACCTTTCCACACAAAGCATGTCACATACACACAAGTCACACATCATTTTCAAAAAATAAAAAGGAAAAGAAGTTATCCGACCTACCTGAACTTTCTGGTACCACATTTTTAATACATAACCCTGAAAATGTTAGGCTATTTTCATAGATTTTTGTAAGTTACATAACACCCTCACAATCAAACACATTCATATATTTCCTGTAAAACAGGTGATGCCCCCTCTGTCAATGTCCAATGTCGGTCAAGTTTTACAAAGCGAGTTTCAGTCACTGCTTATGCCACAAATTTCTTAAGTCATTAGAGCTTCTTAGACATCAGAACCACGGTTAGTGTAGCGTGTGTGGATCCCCGGTCCCTGTCTCCCTCTGTTCAGTTTTAGCAGTGATTAGGTTCATAACTGTTATGACATAATTATCATCACCTATAAACATTTATTGATTACCGCTTACAGAAGATGAGGCACATGCTTACAAAGGCAAAGACCTTCTCATTAGCTGTTTATGATCTACGGACAGAAATTAAAAAGGCTATGTGATATAAAGTCCTATCCATGCATGATAGAAAATTGGAGTCTTTCTCTTTTAATTTGAAATTTTGATTGGGTGGGCTGTCACCTTTCTGGTTTCCATTCTTCTGCCCTTTCTTTTCCTGGTTAACACTTTTTTCTCTTTTTCATCTGTTTCCCCATTCTGTCATCACTTTCCCAGGACAAGCTTCCTTTCCTGTCTAACTAGGTCAACGTGCTATATTAAAAGTTTCTATGATACCATGTACATACTCTCTGTGGAAGAGATACAAATATTATGTGATTTCCTTAAAATAATACTTTACTTTCTCACTAGAGTACAAATTCCTGGAAGTAGAGATCATGTCTCCCTTCCACCATTATTTCCCCCAGAAACTAGCGAAGCATAATGGACAGAGTAGGTACCTTGTAATACATATTGAAGGATGTGTGGTGGATGGATGGATGGATGGATGGATGAGTGGATCACTGGATCACTGGTTGACTACATTAGAATAGAAAGGTCATTAGAGTCAGGGTGAAGTTCAAGTGAAAAATAAGGTTGTCTCTCATTTTACCTATGGTGAAAGTAAGACAATATATATTTGGTGAGAGATTCCAAAACATTTAGTTAAGTCACATTCTGTACCAAGAGTCTGAGTCTTCAGATTGCTTATGCAGAATAAAGAAAAGTTTGAAAAATCTCATCCTTCAGTTTGAACAATACAACTTTCAAACTTTGAAAAAAGAACATAATTCAAAAACTATTACCAAACCCCTAAAATAAAAACAGGATTAATGCAAGAAAATCACTCTTTAAATGTGGGTACATTTTTAAAGTGGACATTGAAGAAAAATATGTCAATTTATTTGTAAGACATGAGTGAAGCTGTGTTTCAAATGTATTTCATTCAACAGCTCTAAAATATGGCTATGATTTTTAAAAATAATGAAGAAAGGAAAGAAGGAAACAAGGGAAGAAGGTAAGGATGGGAGGAGAGAGTGAAAAAGAAAAGGAGGAAAGGAAGGATGGAGGGCTGGGTGGAGAAAGAGAACAGAAAATTATCTCTGCAAAGAGATTTTTCTATTCTTTCTCCCCAAGCCAACATTTCAAAAATAATTAAATACATGCAAATAAGAAAAAGAAACCAAAGAACTTCTAATAGGAGTCATCCTGAGGATATGAACAAAAAGGAACAGAGAAGAGGAGGGGATGGAACCCATTAAACTCTCCAAGTATTTAAACTCTGCCAGCAACAGCAAAAATGAAAATGAAAACCTTGCCTTTTTGAAGTTCACCCATTACTAATTGAAAGGTAAGAAGGCTGATTCTATGTGCCTTAGGAAATAAAGACTTAACAGATGTCTTTATTGAATACTCTGCTGTTCTTAGGGGAAAGAAGATGGATAACTTCTCCTAAGCCTCTTTGTCATGTCATATCCAAGTTCTGCCACCTGAACCTTTTAAACGATTAGGCAATCGGCTAGGGTGTTGTCCTGACAGATTATTCACCTTGCTGGAAATGAAGAGATATTTGCTACACCACTCACCCCTCTTGCTGGAAATGTTCCTAATGAGCACCGTTACCAGCAGGAATTACTCTTGTGTTTGAGAACATCCTTCTACGTGGGAAGGAAGAGGGAAGTACAAAACTAAGCCATCCAAATTAAAGGAATAAAAACAGTATGCTAAAATGAAAGAATGGTACCAAAAGTAGGAAATTAAATGGCTTTAGCCTTCATCTAAAATCTTGAAAATCATTTCAAGTTATGCAGATCCCTATAAAACCCATTACAAAAATAATATTTCTGCAAATAATATTTGAATGTTTTTTATTTATTTAGATATTTTAAGGCATTTCACTTTGTACCCATGTTTTAAATCTTTTATTCAAAGCAATCATCTTTAAAGATGGTGCTTCTTTGATATGAAAAAGAACTTCATCAACACATATTAATGAAAATATAGCCTGGGAGAAATGATTGCTTCCTCTACCTCCAACTTCAGCAGAGGTGAGAGTGTCATATGATAATTTCTACTTCATTCCATGTCAAAATATGTGCATGGCATGAAAGCAGCTATTATTTTCAAAAAGCATTTGAGCATTTTATCACTATAATAGAGATCAGTCAGCAAAATAATTTATACATAGGCATACACCAGTGCATCTATATCTATACATATTCATATTTGTATATATATGCATATATGTATATATAATATACATACATTATATATATGTAGATGGATAGTATACGACTACGAATGCATAGCTATATGCGCCTTTATGTTTGTGGGAATAGTCATTTCATTCTTTAGAACTACAAATTCTAAAAAGTTTAAAAACTTGATTACCCTTGCAATTCATCTGGAGTAGTTACAAAAAATTGATTTCTAAGTTGTAGGATGCTGTATTCTCACACTTCCTCAAGCAGTTCTAATGCCTGGTGTCACACTGGCCTGGGGACCAAACCAATTTTAAGCTAAATGACAATCAGCAGTGTTTTCCTCCAGGGGAAACAAAATGAACAAACGCCAGTCCAGGATCTGTCTTTGTTCAGTCTGAGAGCCAAGAATAGATTTTATATTTTTAAATGATTGTAAAAGACCCAGAGAAAAAGAGTATTCCATGATACGTCAAAATTATATGAAATCCAAGTGTCGATTGATAAAGTTTTATTGCAACACAGCCACAGTTGCTTCCTTACCTGTTTTCTATGACTGCTTTTATGCCATACAACTAGAGCTGAGCAGTTGTAGCAGAGATCTTTTGAATCACAAAGCCTAAACTCTACTTTCTGGGTCCTTACAAAACATTTGCTTAGCATTCTCCCAGAGCTCACCTCCATAGTCTCAGGGGCCTTTCTGTGCACTTAGGACAGTTGTGCTTCCTTTATCCACCTCTTGTTCTCAAAGAAGACACTGACAGTATACAACTCTTCCTTTTTAACTTTTGCATTGCATATCTTATATTTATCATAAAATTCAAATTATTTCTACTGTTTAGCAGCATAAAGCTCAACAAAGAGATGAGAGAAAATAGCCCCTCCACTATTACCCTTGAAATAATAACAGGAAGGAAAGGATCACTGTATGATCCAAAGACCTTCCCCAACTCCTCCTCTCTAGAGTTAGAGATTGCAAACTCTCAGGAAGACTGTAGAGAAAAGAAAACAAGATTCTTTGCAATACTGATTTGATAAAATTTTGATAAACTTTCAAATCAGTATGAATGATTTGTTGATTTGTTGTATATCCCTTACTTTCACAATGTGTAGGATTAAAACTATAGAGATGTATTCTTTTATGGCTTCAACCAACAAGATCTGTCTAACATTCTCTTCCAGGTCCCACCCAGTATCACCACATACAGAAGGAAGTAAATTCAAATACCCTGGAGCCTGCATTCAGAACAATGACATCAGTGGTAATTATACTTCAATTGCTCTTTCTTTCCAATGTTTCTCAATTTGAATTTTTCATCTGAACTGCAGAACCAAATAATGAGTTAAGAATTATTTTTTAATTATTCCAAGAGATATGCCGTTATGCATTCATAGAAGCTGGTTATCTGTCAATGCAAGCCCATATGCAGAGATGGGGAACCTCAGGCACCTGTACCTCAGCCAGCTATTTGTTATCACTGAAAGCTCTACAGGATGTGCCATCACTGGTACAAGGCAAGTGATCAACTAGGGAAAGGAGGCAGAAAGGGGGATGAGCCAGAGCAAGCTTACATTTCAACAAGGTCTTCCACCCTTGAGGACGGGGATGTCTGAGGACACAGCTGGTTTCAAGGGCATATGACCTTGGCATGTAGCCATCCAGGGTCCTTTACTTAGAAGGATCCTATACTTCATTAAAGTTCTGCCATTTTCATCATGAAATCCTCAACAGGTGCACCATCCTGGAACTTAGGGCACCCAGCCAACCAGTAAGCAGCCTGCCGCCCTGGGAAGTGACTGTGGTCTGGCAAGCCGCGGCCACCCCAGGGCGGGGAAGCCAGAAGCAAGAGCGTTTCCTGAGATCCGTGCCATGCTGGAACTTAGGGCACCGAGCCAACCAGTAACCAGCCTGCTGCCTACCGGGGCACGGGCTTAGAATCAAACATACCACCCCACCACCCCACCACCCAGCCCAACCCCCGTTAACAATTGGGATCCAGGGATCTGGGTATCTCTTAGGAGGTGACCATATTTGGTACAGCAAGTTGGGGGAGTTTCCTTCTACTATCTCTGAAGGCAGATATTTTTATCGCCGTTTTGCTTTGTCCTGATTAACGGTGTTGCTCTATTCAGTACTCTACGTTGATGTGTTCTATAATGTTGTGTATTTCTTTGATTTTGTTGTACCAGTAGAAGAACAACTATTGTGAAGACAACGAGATATACAATGTTGCCTGTTACTGTTGTCCTGGTGACCTGCTGTGATGTTCTGTGCCAGTTTCACTATACTGTCTCAATTGGCTTTATTCCATCCTGTTTTGTTGTAACTGTTTGCAGCCTCACTGTGTGTTCACTTTGTATGCCTTAATTTTGTAACATGAACAGCTATTTCTGGGAGGACAGTATGTGGTTTGTCAACTAATGATTTATGGGTTTTGTTTTGTTTTTTTGAGGTTTTGTACTGTTTCTACCCTTTTTTCTGTATTGCTTTTTTTTCTCTTTAAATAAAATTAAAAAAAAAAAAAAAAAGAAATCCTCAACAGTTTTTGGACCACAGATCCTGCCTTTACATTTAACACTGGGCTCCGCAATTATGTCGCCAGCTTTTCCTGCTGGGGAAGCAAGTGGCCCTCACCATACACCTCATTCAAGAACTAGAAAAGTAGAATCAGAAGATCCAGCAGGAACGGCAGACATCAAGGGCCCAGCTGTTGTCCAATACCAATGGAAAATGGTAGCAGGGCAGCTGGTAAACAACAATTTATACGAGCTGCAAGCAGGGCCTCATGCCTGGCACTGGCTTCCCCAGAGAAAAAAATATGGCTACTACCATACCTCTACCTTTCAAGCTCTGAAAAATGTCTCCAAAGATCCACACTAATTCACAACTGTGCAGCAAAAGGAATTCTGGGAAATGTAGTTCACACTTAGCTGACACAGTAAGAAATTATGCAAACAAGTTATTGCCTGGACAGACCATTTACTCAAACTCAGTGGGAGGCAATAAAGAAGAGCTGAAAAGTCCAAGAAACTTGACTCCAAATCCCAGCTCAGTCATTTTTGACAGAAGCTTCAGACAAGTCATTTAACCACACTAAGGTTTAGTTTTCTTACTTGTAAACATTATGATACCTACACTAGTAGAATTATGAGAATTAGATACAATATACTTAGCATACCTGAACTATTAGAAAGGTTCTAAAATACACGAATCTCCCCAGGTGCACTGGTACATTCCTATAATCTCAGCATTTTCAAGGCCAAGGCAAGAGGACTACTGAAATTTCAAGGCCAGCTTGGGCTACACAGGGAGTTCAAGGCTCACTTGAGTAAAAATTTGACAAACAAGCAACTTACAGAAATGATAAATTGATGATATGTAAGAGAATGGGAGTCTTTTTCTCTTTTTTTTTTTTAAATCTTATTGTGTTACCCATTAGCGCAATCTCTCCAAGTCTTCCCTGGAATAACCAATGGCAAAGGAAAGTAAATGTTTTCCTCCAAAGGGTTTCCTACCACAAGAGTAAAACTCTGCTAAGTCTTACTTTATCTTGAAAAATATGTGATTTTCATGTTCACCTGTACATCTTCTAATGTAAAATGATACTTTCAGCTAGTTTTTCCCTTAAATACTCAAGCACAATTAATAGTTCAAACAAGATGCACCCTACTACCTCATGTCTGGAGGATGGTGGTGGTAGTGACGATGACAATGATGATGATGATTGAGAATATAATAATGTGTAATGTTCTGAACACTATATATATATATATGTGTGTGTGTGTATATATGTATATATATGTATATGTATATATGTATGTATATATATATGTATCTTTCATATACATATATATATATGAAAGATACTATGCATACAATTCTAAATAAATTATCTGACTTCATGAGTACAAGGTTTTCATTTTGTTAAATGCCATGAGGAAACAGGCTCAGAGCTGCTATACAGCTCTCCCAAGATCAAAAGTTAAAGTATGAAGAGTTTACATTTGTAACACTATTTAGTATCATTACTCTAATAAGCTCAATACTCAATTTAAAAATGAAGGAAGTTCACTTTTGGATTTAGAGCAGTGTTAATGTCTGCGTATCTTTCCTCAGAATGAACCTGGCTGACAAGTTGTTGCAATAACATGCAAATATTTTGGATATAAGCTTATGAATCCAAAAATATGGAGACTCTGGAATAGATTTCTGTAGCCACAACTCCGGGGCCTAAAAGACTCAAGGATGCAGTTACGGTGAGAATCCAAATGAAACACACTGAGCCTGAATACCCATAGTGCTCCAAAGAAACAAACAGGCCTTGTCCAGGAAGCCTTCTCAAATATTAGGGCCAGAATCAATGAATACTGACTTCATACTCTCACAGTACTTGTTACATGGCTCCATTCAGCATTATTTATGTAACTCACTACCCTCCCGGTGCACAGAGATTGTCACCCTGGAAGGCTGGGATAAGATTTGAAAAGTAAATGAAATTGCTGAAATTTCATAACATCCAGCACAGTGCTTTGATCATAGAAAGCATGTTCAGTCAATGCACTAATCACCAGATGATTACACTTCTCACCATGAACAATCGAGGGAGGCAAAAATTACCCCCAACCAAAACTATGCTTAAATGTATTGCAAAACTCAGTGAAAGGATGATGAAAAGCCATGTCATTATGAGAAAATATGTTTCTAGTGTAAGAGATAGCGTGCCAAGCATTTCAATCTCTTTTTTATTCAAAAAAGGATTAAGCATTTAAAAACATGATTTTTGTTTTCCTGCACAATTTCGATCAGCTCCCAGGGAGAAGAATCTGTTCTAGTGTCATCTCTCCATCTCTGTTCAGGATGCTTTATCAGGGTGACTCAGAGAATATCCTCTAAGAGATGGGTTCGTTGGGTCTAAAAAGAGAAAATCCACAGGATTATGACTAGTCTGGCTGATCTAGAAGGGTTGGGTTTTTTTCCTCCTTTTTTAAATTAACAATTGGTGATTCTATGGGAACTAATTTTAGTGTCCTTTTTCCTTGCAGAATATTAGTCATGATGGTGTCAGGGACTGGTTCCTGCTGTTGTTTGTACTGACATTCTCCCTTCCATAACTCTGCATAAAATTACCAGCCAGTTTTATTGATTTTGTGATATTCTGTGACAATACTGTAGATACAGACTGAGCATCACACTGGAAATTTAGAAAGAAAAGATACAGACATCCTAACATATTCCTTTGTATTGTTTAATTTTTCTTCTTAAATTCTTGCCCCATTGGTCAACTGCAGCCGTCAAAGTAGTGAAATTCTAAAGCACCTGCCCATGTTCTTGGGTCCTTGTCACTCCTTCAGTGTATGATTGCCTTGCATTGTCCCCTGACCCTGACATTTTGAGCCCACTCTAATGCTCTGGTCGTGGGAACCGGGAAGAAAAAGGGTGCAATATGCCAGTGTGCCTGTCCAGGGCTACTAACAATGGTCCGTTGTCACTGCTGGTGACCATACGACTTTATTGCCTGAATTAGAGACTTTAGCAATGAGTACTGTACCTCTCATTCCCCTCTATCCTTTTCAGGAACTTGGATACATCACCACTCTTAGTTTGAGATTAGGCTAAAATCTTATTTTTGCAAACTGATCAAATGTACTTTGAGGGAAAAGAGTGTAACTGAGTCTTAGATGTTAGATTAAAAACCCAAATAGAATTATTTTTAAATTCCATCAAGATGACACAAGTTAGCTAACTAAAGCCCACTTATAATTCTAGTAGTCATCAAATATATTTTCATAACTAAAATTCCATTGTCATTAAGTCACTATATGACTTAATGTTCATATTAAAACAACTAAAGTATGAGAAGATACTTCTATTTATTTCAACTAAAATTGGTTATATCATTAGATATTCTTAGTGAAGATGAGAACAACCCTTAGAAATCAATTTACTAAAACTTTTAAGAAGTCATATTGCTGTCTACAACAAAATTTGATTGAATCAATTTCTGTAAAAACAAGAAAGTAGAGATTATTTGTATTTTAAAGAGAAAAAGGGAAAAAGTGGCCACATGTTATACCACTCAAAAATTGAGGGGTCAGGGAACAACAACAACAACAAAATCGGAGCAATGGGGAGAAATGTAAGCACAAAGGAAGGTTAGGTCTAAAATCCAAGCCAGTCTTCCTTTTTCTTATTCTACCATTGAACCTGGGTCTTGAATAGGTCCAAGCACGCACTGAGCTGTGTCCCACAGCCTTTCCAAGCTTTTCCTCTTCCCTTTTTCTCCATCTTCTACACAGCCCTCAATCCAAACACCCCTTTGATGACCACTCAAAAATATTTCTAATCAATATAATTTTAAGTAGCTTTTAAAGCTTTTTTTCCCACTTAAAAACCTTTGAAATGCATTAGTAAGATTTCTTAAACTGCTTTATAAATACAGTATATGAGGTGTGTGTAAAGTCTGGTTTCAGTGGTCTCACGTGTTCTATTAGATTTTAAACTTTGTGACAAGATATTGCATGTGTCTTTCCATGGTTAGGAAATTTTATGACAGGTACTGTAGTTGGTATCTAATCCATTTAATTGTTCTTTGGTTTATTTTGAGAAGTCTTGGGCTATAACCCTAAACTGATTATCAAGCAATGCAAATGTCTTTAAATACTTAATCAGGGATAAACCAAATGGTAGCACTAGTGTCCCTGATATCCAAGTAACTTGCAAAAATATAATCTGAAAATTATTGTTAAGTACTCTTGACACTAGACTTCTTACTATCATTATTTTTCCTTTTCTGTGAATACAAGCCTTTCTAGAGATTCTAAATACAAGAAGAGTTTGCAGACTGAACATTGGCATTCCAAATATCCCCAATACTGCCTGTATTAATTCAGCACATACAAGGAGTCAATAATTAAAAAGGAGTTCTTAATTAAAAGTAAAGACTTATTGCATCCTATATTATGTGTATGTTGCCCAAGATAAAAGTCATTATGCAGAACTACGTATTATTTCATCTTTAGCAAACAGCTATAGGAAAATCAGAAAACTTGCACTTTTACTTGCAGTGTGATTCAGAACTGCAATGGTCATTGGCAGATACATAAAGCATGGCAGAGACTATGTACACTGGAAATCGATGTCCTTTGAGAAAATTATTCCATAATGTATAAATCCAGATGTGCTGCCGCCTGACTCAACTTCCCTCAAACCTAACACTCAGACGAAAAAGCCCCTATTGAAGAGTCAAGAAGAGACTATGAGTTTGGTCCTCTGACACCAAATAGTCAAGGCATTCCATTTTGCATGTCTTCAGATGGTCACCTTCCGTGACACAGGGAAAGTAAAGATTGTAATAGAATGTTTGGTTGTGCGATAGAAATTCCTTGCTGCAAATGTTAGAGGTCGAAAATTCCTCCTATAAAACAGGCATAGTTACATAACATTCCTGAAGCAGAAGAACCATGAGTTCCAGTGAAATCCTCATTCCTTCAGAATGCCATAAGTATTACAAGTTAATTTATGGACTCACCTAAGGAGCAGATGCTCAACTCGAGTCCTCTGACAGACACACGGTGGGTGCCAGGACTCTTGTAGATGGAGAGGCAGTTGAGAATCACCTTCCTTAATTGCCTAATGAAGATTCCATTGAGTTGAGAAACTGGCTTACTGCTTATTAGTGTGTCTGGTAAGTAACTCTGAGAGCTTCCCACTTCCCATGAGTTGCGTACATTTATTTTATTAAAATGAAGAGACTGGATGAAAGATTTTCTAATTTAATCTCACTGTTCACATGTTTTTAGATAAAGCAGGGGAAAACAACATTTAAAAACTGGCTGATGGGTTCTAATTTCTCTGTTCCATTTTCTGGCTTTAGCAAGGAGGTAAGTAAAATAGGGTAGGGGTCTCTTTGTGAGGTATGTCTTCCCATTAGCATTTGTATAACAAAGTAGCTCAATCTGAATTTTATCTCTTTAGGTTACTGACATATATATTTCTGGGAGCTGTCTTGCTGTCTGAGACTGGCTTTTATTTTTTCCTGGTATTTGGAGTCTAAAATGGACAATGACAGCAGAGCCAGCCCTGCAGAAGCCCATCAAACTGCCTCATTCAAAGTGATGACTGAGTTGGATTAAATCCAAGGATTCAGCTACCAGTATTAACCCATCAAACCTGGTAGCCTCTTGGATCCTTTAATCATTAGGGTGGGATTAATAGGCATGCTCTGGTGTAGCCTCACTGCCCAGAAAATCACACCAGAAGAATGCAGGCATTCAAAAGGCCTGCGCTTTAATCACACCAGGCCAAAAAAAAAAGAAAAAGAAAAAGTGACACTTTGCATATTAACCCAAGAGGCTAAACTTGGAAGCGAGATTAAAATAGGCTGGTTGTTATCAACAGATTGTACAATATGAGCCCAGCAGATTTTCTAAACTTCTAGTGAGGATCACTGTGGTTGACGTCTACCATATTCTCCTTTTGAAAATAAACAATGAAGGGTTTACACAGGCACATAAAAAGGAAGGCAGGTAAGCAGTTGGGGTTATAGGTAACAGCCATACAAATTGCAGAGAGAATAAACACACAGATAAAGATGGCATCGTCAGGTGCTCCAGCAGAATTTAAAACACTTTCTGCTCCAAGTCTGCACATGTCCAGATAAATCGTGATGTACTTGAGCCACGATGGGTTACTTTTTTTTTTTCCTGCTTCCTGGCTGTAATAAGCATGGTTGATTGTCAGGCCCTGCTTTTCTTAGGGCCAAATCAAAAATATGATATTAACTTCTTTCAAAAATGCAGTCACCAAAGCAATAGAAGAATGCAAATAAATCAATTCTGCATGCTTAAGCCCATCTTCCTTTCATGCAAGCCTGGTGATAGAGAGTGATTCTTTCCCCCCAATTCTGCCTTATCATTTGGAGGTATGAAAAATAGATTGTGTCACAGTAATGAAGCACAGGAAAAGGGAGCTTGTTATAAGCTGATTACAGTTTAGATTGAAGGACTGGTTCTCATTAGCTGTTTTAGATTGGACATCATCCTTGAGCTGTAGTAATTACTGAAAGTAATTTTTGAAAGGGAGGGTGGGTTGGCTGGGGCAGGGGGAGACTCACACAGTTGTATGGGGATCAGGAGTGGGGGTAGAAAGGCAGACCTGCAGCCTGCCGGGTTATTACCCTGAATGCTACAGCGCAGGGATGCAGCTGTGTCTGACCGCTTTGTTGTTAGACAAACCAGCAACAAGGAGAGAGGGCTCTGCATGGAGAAATGAATATGGCATAACAGGTCTATTTCAAGTTCAAGTGGCAGGGTGACTCCCTGGAGTTATGCCATCAACGTGCAGAGACTCCATTTCTATCCCATAATAAATGCAACGAAGCAAGTTTCATTGCTAGTTACAGAACGGACTTAAAAAGCAGACACTAAATGATAGTCAAGGCAAAATGACCGATTTCCTTGCTTCACTGAGTCGATTTGAAAGCTTGACCAATTCCCTGATCACAATAGGATAAAATAGGCAACCTTCCCATTCTGAGAAGTATTCTGAGCAATTGTTCTGTCAAATGCAGGTTTTGATCCTACTTTTTTTTTTTTTTCTGCCCAGGATAGAAGTCTCAAGGGAAAATGTGTGTTGATTGTTTGGACTTGGGGAAAACTAGGAATTTTAGAAGTCCTTCTTCTAGCTTTAGACCTGCCACTAACCAGACACCTGGAGACTCCGAATAAGCCATTTAACCTCTCCATCTGTCTAGGAAATGAAAGAAACAAATTAGATGTTTTCTGATGTCCCTTAATAGTACAGGCCTCTTTGGTTCCAATTATTGACTCTTCTAGATAATTTATTAAAGAGCACAGAAAGAAAACGGCTGCCTTCTAAATTAATAAAAAATATTTTGCATGCGACTGAGATGAAGACCTCATAGTTTTAAGCAGAAGAAAGCCGTATAGTTGTACAGGAGACCCATATGGAATATTTACTGAGACCCTAGCTTGTGCTAGAGTTTTTCCTGCATGTTATTTGATTCGATTAACTACAGAGGAGAGATGAGGAGTCTGAGGCCCAGAAGTGCTAATGTCACATGTCCATGGTGCCACAGCTTGCAAAGGGAAGAACGCAGCACAGCATGTGAGGACAACCATCTGAGCAACACAGGAAATGGAAACTGAGACCATGAAGATGACAAGAGGGAGGGATTGCTGCCACTTGCAGCACAGTGTGAGCAAGATCCCGAGGTTTGTTTTGCTCTAAATATTTCTTAAATTATCTGATGGTTGCCAGGGTTCTTTCCACTATAGTTTTTCCTTTAAGTTAGCAAGAGCTCCATCTCCAGAAAGCTCAGAGTAAAAGACAAGTGTGTTACCTGGGAGGAATAAATTCATTAAGTCATTAGTAAAAATTAACAGCCTTTATCAAATTAACAGGCTGAATTTATCTGGTTAGCCAGATGTCATTGAGTGGAAAATGGGGAGAACACCAACAGGAATTTCTCCGTGAGAGAGAAGATCCAGAAAGGTGTGCAGGTGTTTTCTACTCCAGCAAAGGGCAAGGCCAAGTTTGTGTCCCAAGGTGCCTGGGCCTCGGACAGTACCAAGGTCACCAGGAACTTCAGACAGATATGCAGGTTGGCTCAGGCAATTGGCTAGTGGAAGGTGAAAGGAAGGTGGTAACAGAGAAGGAATTTCTCCAGGAAAATGTGTAGAGAAGGATTCCGAATCAAGACACATGTACTCACCGGACTGCTTTGCTGAAGACTAAGAAGCTCTCAAGATTCAGGACTTTTGCATACATAATTATAATTATAGAGTTGTAAAACTAATTTAGACTAGTGATTTTCAAATTTATATAACTAAAAACCACTTTCATATCCAAATGCTTGAAACAGAGGAAAGCTACTTTTATCTGTGTCCTGGACAAGGCTTCTATGAGATATGTTGTTTGGAGAAAGGCCTAAATACTAGGAGGGAAGGAAGGAAGGAAGGAAGGAAGGAAGGAAGGAAGGAAGGAAGGAAGGAAGAAGGAAAGAAAGAAAGAAAGAAAGAAAGAAAGAAAGAAAGAAAGAAAGAAAGAAAGAGGAGAGAAGGAGAAAAAGGGAGGGACAGAAGAAAAAAATGGAAATGGGAAGAAGCAAAGTGAAATATGGAAACTAATGATACAATCCAGAAGTTGTCAGATGTTTTGAGAAAAGAGCCAGATAGTAAACATTTTGGAATTTACAGCACTGGCCTCTGTGGCAGCCACCAACTTTCTGTAAACAAACAGATATGGCTATGTTGCAATAAAACTATTTAGAAAACCAGGCAGTGACTTGAGCCCTGCCTGCAGCCACCTTGAGCACTGACCATTTTATCATGGCCCTTAAGCAACACTGGTTGGTTTTCTTCACAATTTTCCAGCATCCTATAAATAAACAAAACCACAGCATAGTTTGTGGGAGCCTTATCACCTTGACCCTGGTACTACCAGTACCAGGAATGTGTCTGATATCCTTTGTACTAGTTGAAGATAAACGAGGTACATTCTAGCTGGGATAAAGTCAGGTTTAACCCATATAAAAATGCCCTGACCATTTTTATAAGCCCCTCCTTCTGAACTGAATACAGAGATCTGCTAATCTTGCTCCCTTTCAGGACCATGTTTCTATCAGTAAACCCCCAGCAAATTGTACCCAGCGCAACCTAGGCTATGTCTGCCATTTTTTCCAGTCTGGTGGTACCTTGGGGATGGTCCTCATTTGTTTTGAGAACATACACAAAATATAGACTTCACTAGTCTCCCTGAGTTTCTTACATGCATGTTTCTTCATGATATGTATGTGCATGTAGTATGCTTTGTAAAATAATTCCCCCCAGACACATTCAGGAGCCTGTTGCCTGGTCTCCTAAGTCATTTCTATTTCTTCACTCTATAAGAACAGTGGTCATTTTGAGATGCCTTAGAGGCTTCCTTCTGCCTTCAAGCACACATTCAGCAGTCTCCAGTGACAGAACGTCTGTTCCTTTCCATTTCTGGCCTCTTCTCTGCAAGATTCCCCTCTGTTGCTGCCCTTGGTGCATTCCTGTTGTCTGTGGGCAACACAGAGACACGCTTTATCCCCGGCAGCCGAAGCTCTCCAGGCCTGCAGACCTGCAACTGACCCACCTCAATCCCATTGCCTCTTCTGACCTCCAAGCAGTCCCCAAAGCTGCACACCCTGCGTTCTCAAGCTAAGCATTTCCTGCCTGCAGTACATCTCATAGCAACCATCGCACTGCCAAGATGAGAAATTACAGAAAGATTAGCATGATTATTTGTTTCTGAACCTCCTAGGAAACTGAAATTTCCAGAAAGGCAAAGACCGTGTTTGCTTCTCTAATCCTGCATTTGATAGCAGGTCTGATTGATATATAGTAGACAAACCAAAATCATTTGTTAAATAAATAAAACCTCCTATCAACCATATCTCTTAAATCCTCAGTACCACTGTTAAAATGCTCTTCCTCAAAATTCTGGCCCAGTTACAAAATACATTTTAAATAAGTTAGATGCACAAGCTTAAAGATCATATTTTTATTCTTTGATGGAAACCCAAAGTATAAATGAAAAGCAAAATAAAAACTAATAGTAGGAAATCACGAACGGAAAAGGACCAAGAGGTGGAGGGAGGGGAAGAAAAGCAGGTGTTATGCATATGTACCAACTGCCGACAAGAGATGGAATCATTATGTACTGCAAACATGTACTAATAAAAATAAAACATTAAAGAAAGAATAAAACAAAAAAATATAAAATGTGCCCTGTCTTCTTAATAGCAGCATGGTTAATACATTAAAATAATTTTTTAAAAAACAGACTATAAGCTTCGGGTAAAATTGCTTCACAGTATTCTATTATTTTTCAGTCTACAACAATAGTGAAAAGAAATATAGTTGCTTGACATATTCCCAAGCTACTAGAAAAAGAATATATATATATATATATATATATATATATATAGCCCAAGAGACTCACCCTCTATTTTTTTCCCTTCCATAGTCACTGAATGTTTTCCTAGGAGAATTTAAATGTCTATACACTGTGGTATACAGCCTCTCGGAAATCTGCACAACAAAAGTTAAGATTGATCTGAGAACCCAAAGGGGAACTGCAATCCACCAACAGCACGAGAACCCCAGGCCCCGGTAGCCACACTGCACCCTTGGCTCCTGGAGTAAAGTGGGCCTGGATCACTTTCTTAAACACTTGTGCTCATTGGAACTTTCTGCAGAAATCCCCAAAGGGAAGGAATGCTCTGTGCTGGCCATCTTGCAACTTGGACTTCCAAGTTTACGTACCATGTCTAGAAGTGCTTAATTTTAGTAACTGCCTTCTAAACACCTACACCTGAAATTAAAATACTCAAGAGAAGGCATGCTCAAGTCAATCCTCGATGAGCAGATGGGCCCAATCGGATCCAGCCATGTCCTGTATGAGCAACAGATTGTACATCTTTGCACAAACCCTCAAATTAGAAATTTCATAGCATCATGAATGGTAAGATGAAGTCTGTTCTCCTGAGCAGAGATTTTTGCTGACCCGTTGCCAGCCTCAAAGCCTCTCTGTCTCTCCAACAGGGGCCTTTTGCAAATAAAAAGTGCTTTAAAATTTATTTAATTAGCTTATTGCTCACAACCATTCTGGCAATTTGGATGACTGTTATTTATGTTTTATGATTAAGTGAGCTTGCTCAAAACGTGTTCTGAACAATTTCTTAGTGTCTGATTTCCAACTATTTCAATTTTGCTAAAGATGGTGAAAAGGGAGGAAGTTTCATCAGCAACTCGGCCCACTTCCTCTTAGTCCTGTATCTGCCTTCTGCAGAATTTGCAGGAGATTGGCACCTGGAAGCCCCTTGGCATTTGCAAGAGAGAGCTACTTCGGGTCCTCTGTGGGTGACCTCCTGCTAATCTTGCAAATTAGCCAGCAGGAGATGGAAGTACAGGACATCTGTCCAGGTGTTTCAGCTCTGGTAAAACATGGGGCACACCCAGCCAGCCAAAAATAGGGAACCTGGGCTGATGATTTCGTTCAGCAAGCATAGTGTCTGTTTGGCAGGCTTATGGTCCTGAGTTTGAACACAAGTACCAAGAAAAAAAAAAAAAAAACAGAGAACTTGCTGAAAAGGGCGGAAACTCTTGTTCAGGCAGTAGGCTCTCTCCCTCATGGCTCAATACCCCTCTGTAAACTTCTTGAGTGTCAACCAGAGAATCTAGAGCACTTGCCAAGACATCAAATGTGGCATTTTTATTTGCTGGGATGTTATTCAGAAATTAAAAGCAATGAATTAAACTTATACAAATCAATAAGAGTAAATTTCTTTTTTTTATTTAAAGAGAAAAAACAAAAAAGAAAGCAAAACAGAAAAAGGGTAGCAACAATACAGAATTCCAAAGGCAAAAAATAAAAGAACAACAACAAAACAAAAACACTAAGAAATCGCCACTTGATAAGTTACATGCTGTCATCATTGGAAATAGTTGTTCAAGTTACAAACTTAAAGCATACAAAGTAGACATTCAAAGTGAGACTGTTAACAATTCTGCTCAACAATCTAACAAAAGAAGTAATATGGTCATCTATCTTACACACATAAACATACATGCAGTTATAGCCTTTAGAGCACTTTCTTTTCCCCTCCTTTTTCTTCTTTTTTATATATATTTTAATTTTATTTTAAAGGGGGTGAAATTAAACACAACAAAACAGAACAGAACAGGACATAAGAAAACATAAATTTCAAAGCTAGACAACCAGAGATCTTCACTATCTGTCATATTGTCTCTTGTTTTCTTCCAAATGGTTGTCCTTATCTTTGCATATGGGGAGCTCATACTAAATAACATAGCCAATCTTTTCACAAGATGTGTAGTTCACTGACTCCCACTTGCTAAGGGGGGGAGACACGGAACAGAAGACAGGACGACATAAGAAGTCTGATTCTCAGCCCGCGTGTCGGCAGGCTCACAGCCGCCCCGCAGAGAAGGAAGGAGCTCCCAGTTCTTCCGGCACCCCGAGTCAACCGCATGCTGCAGGTCCAGACGCACCAGGGTCTCTCTCCTCTGGGTGTCCGAAAGTCTGCCACACTCACAGCCACCCCCCAGAGAGGAGAGTAGCTCCCTGTTCTCCCAGCACCCTGAGTCAACTGCATGGTGCAGGTCCTGATGTGCCAGGGTCTCTTCCCTGCAGGCCCCCTAAAGTGCCATACTTACCTGCTATTTCTTTCTGATGAATTGACCATTCCATTTCCAAAGTTCTGAAATGGCCAACAGACCACAGAAAGAATTCTCTTTAGGCTCCTGTTTGAAACCAGCAGCTACAGCAATCTGTTGGCCTTGCTTCAGAGTAAATTTCTGAAACAAACTGTAGAATAAAAAACAAAACTTAGAAATGATATATATATAGATACCATTTGTGCAAGAAAAGATCACACACATCAGAAAATCGTATACGTGAATAAACCAGGAAAAATAATTTTCATGCCTATTACTTTTCATTCTTTCAAGAATATTTCAGACTATTGTCAGAGAAAAACAGACATATACACTTTAATATTTTAGGAGCTTTGGGAAAATTCAGCTGATTAAATTGCATATTTAATTTTCACCTCTATATCTAAATGTAATCAAAAATATAAATGTATATTTATATATGACAGATTTTGTCTATGTAGTGTATTTTATACTTGTTACACAATATGTAATTATGATCTGTAAAGAACGTATCTTAAATTCATTAGAGTGACTAGATCTGGGGGAAGGAGTGAGGCTGATTGTCAGAGACTGTACATATAAAATGATAAATAAAATTTTAAAAGTTAAGAGAGAATAAATGGAACAATAATAGTAGTAGCTACTATGAGATGAATCCTTCTCATAAGCCAGGCAGTACCCCAAGTGCCTTGCTTGTATTAATTCACTGACATCATATAACCCGATGAGTTAGGCAGTATCATTACCAGCCCTTTTTATCCAAGAGGTGATCAGTGCTCTGAGGTGAAAGAGGAGTCAGATACAGTAACAAGTGAGGGAGCTGCGATTGAGATCCAGGCAGAGAGGACCAGCCTATGTCTAGGCAGGAGACACTGGCTCTTGTAGCTTTGACCTGATTCACCAGGGTCCTGCAGGTTGGCGTGGGAGACAAGCCATTGCATCCACTGAGAACAAATGGGCTGAAATGTCTGTGGCATGACAACCCTCTGTGCTCCTGGTGGGAGACCAGAAACTGTTCGTGGCAATTGTCCTCCACTTAAGCCCTCATCAAAGTGGAAGTCAGAGGCAAAACAAACAAGGCAGAGAAAGGCCTGCCTCCTGACACTGTAGGGAGTGAGCTTCTAAAATAACTGATCAACGTTTTTGAATTATTGAGTGCTTCCAAGACCAACAACAAGCTTCTTTTCTTAATTAGTAATTTCTTTTGTCTTTCCATGATTTCAAAGTTGGCCTTAGAGATACTGACCTGGCATGTTTTCATCTTAAGAGTATCATTAAAATTCCTAAGATGTAGAGACATAAATTTGATTGGAAATTCATAAATTTGATTGGAAATTCAGAATGCAGTTGTTATCTGCATACATGTATTTAAAACGTGATTTCTTTTTTTCTTCTTTTTTCTTTCTTTCTTCTTTGTGTGAAGCTTTTATATCAAATCTAAATAGCTTGTAGACATGGTAAATAGGTTGCTATCTCATGAATCTCTGCAAGATATAAAAAGCTGACATAAACTCCCTGAGTGAAATCTCCATTAAAAAATGTGAGTGATATTTATGTGTTCAAAATGTTTATTGATGGGAGTATGATAGAGATGTTGAAAGGCTAAACATGTATCAGAAATAAAATAAAAGTCATTTTTAGCTCCAGGAAAAAATTAATAATTGCTTCATCAAAGGGACAAAAGTCATATTCCTAAGATACTATGTGGGTACCAGGGAACATTATTTATAGCATCAAAAAGAAAGAAGAGAGAAAGCAAGAAAGAAAAAAAAAGAAAGAAAGCAGGCATCAGAGAGGAAGTAGAATGGAGAGTTGAGCTGAGGGAAATACACATCTCCCATCTTCATCCTCCACATGAAATCATGGAAGTCAGTATCTGAACAGGACACAGCTGTGAAATCAGGCCCTGGGTTGTGGCACTCTCAAGAAACAAAGTCTGCTGTGTCCTTTCACAAGCCGAATCCAGAAGTGGAGTGTAACATTTGATACTATTGCCACACCCATACCTTGGCTGGCTTTCCAGTCATGCTGTGGCCCAGTTACAATGTGTCCTGTGCTGATAGGTCCTCATCTCAAGTTCTGAATCCAGTGCACACTTTCCCTAAACTCCACACCCATCAGCCTCACTGGCTTTCTCTGTCACCAGCCCGACAGCAAGGGGAGCACAGCGTAGCATCCAAACAAGGGCACTTGTGAGTGTGAAACGAAGACACTGGTAATTGTTAAAGCAATGACCATACACCATGAAAACAGGATAAACTATGTGGGGCCCACTGAGCTGTGTACTATCTTTCTTTGTGAGATATTTCAAACTTAACTAGTATGTCCAAACTGAATTCTTGCTTTTCTTTATCAAACTTGCTTTTCTAAATTCTTAATGGAAATCCCATCCTTCCAGCTCCTACAGGAAAACGTGCCCTAAGTCCCACCATCCCCCACTCTCTCCATGATCCCAGCCTTTATTACGTCCTGACTGAGATGCAGTAGCATCCTCACTAGTTCCCTTCAGCCTTGCCTCCATTCCAGCTGTTCTGACTGTAGGACAAGCAAGGTACTTTCTTGGTTCAAGTTCTGTCTTGGAATCTTGTCCCTGCCTTTTACAAATCCCCTGAAATGCTCTCATTTTATCCAGAGTGAAATCTGGAGACACTGACAGTTCAAAGGTCCTGTGAAGTCTATCCCCACACACCTGCATCTTCTCTGGCTGCACTATCCACTGCCAACTCCTGCTCTCTCCACTCCAGGCTGTGGCCTCCCAGATGCTCTTGTCCCTGGGTGACATCCTACATACCCACCTACCTAAGAGGCTTCATATTTGGGGTTTTCTCCACTTGCAACTTTGACCTTCTGTTGTCCTTATGAGCCACTCCTTCCAGTTTTTTGTTTCTTCACTTAAACATCATATTTTAGGATGCATTCTTTCTCCACTTTTAAAAATTATGTCTCTCACTCTAATGTTCCTGATACTCCTTATCTGCTTTTCTTTTTTTTTTTTACCAAAACAATACTACATGTTATGTTTCACATACTCACTTTGCATATTGTGCATCTCTCCTAATGATGATGTTAGCTCCATGGCCACATTTTGACACTTTTATTCACTGCTAGAAGCCTATATCTCAAGCAGAACCTCACAAATATTTGTTGAATGAATGAAATAAGAATGCAAGTATTGATCTGAAATACAAAGGTAAATGCTAACAGAAGACATAGCTAGAAGAAGAGTTGAAGGTAGGTACTACTGAGGAGCAAGACCTGGGAGGAGAGGGGCAGCCATCTATGTACTCAGCAATTTAAAACTAGCCAACTCTTCAACAGTTTTTAGTTTGATTTTAATTAATTTTGTGATCAAAGGCAGATTAAATCCCTCATGATCCCAAACTTCCAGACTTTGTGTCAATAATGCCAGGATGTCATCTGTTATACCTTGTGTCTAGATGTCCCCTAAAACTTCATGCAGTCATAGGAGAGGATTTTTCAGAAGTGGCTAGATATATAGAGTGTATGATGCTGGGATTGATTTATGGTGTGATGCTAAGATCAAGGGCACTAGGATTAAGGGTGTAAGGTGCTACCTGCCCTAAGTAACCCAGATAAGATATAAAGGATAGAAAGAGCTGTGGTTGTCCTTTGCTTGCTTTGCTGCCTTCTGCCCACCATGAACTCTTTCTCCTCTGTAATGCTTATGTGCTCTGCCACATTGCCTTGGATCCAGCTGATTATGTACTGAAACCTACACAAACTGTGAGCTATATAAACTTTTCTTCCCTTAACTTGTGGGTGTCAGATATTTTGTCTTAGCAATGAGGAAAATAACTGAGACATCATCTTTCTGTCCTGAATCTACCAAAGCACATAATCACCCTCCCTCAGGTCTTTGGAGGTGACGTAATGTGCCTTCTCTCACTTGTCCACCTAGCTATGAGGTCTCTGGACTATAGTACTATAGCAGCTCCAGAAGGCAACCTATGAAAAGGCTGTAACTTAGCACAGAAGAGAGATGAGGAATAAAAGGAGAAAAGTATCAAGGCAATGTGGGGCTCCTTCTTTTCACAATGCACTTAGCCTTATCAGAATCCCTTACAGAAGCTGAGAAAGGAGTCATTGTGTTATTCAGGGAATGCTCATCCAGTGACCAGGGGACATCTTTTGTTGAGAATTCCTGATCTAGAGAATAAAGAAAATGAGCAGAAATGTAATGATTTCTGATGGTATGAGAAAAGTAATTTGAATGTTGAAATGAGCACTTCTGTTTGCATTGTTGGTAATAAAGCAAGCTGGCCAAAAGCAAAGGAGTAACTCTCTAATCCATCGAACACAAATGGTCTCAGTGCCACCTTACTATGTGGCTCTTATGCTTTTACTTTTGTAATGTTATAAGCACTGGTGTAAGTAATAACAGGTCTCCAAAATAGATTTCACAAGGGACCAACCATTTAATTTTCTCCCCACCCTTTTGTTAACTCTGAATCGTCCCCTCAGGTTATTTGGTTAGCTGTAAAATTACAGAAAGCCAGTGATGAGACGTCTCTTTGCAGAAAACTGACAGACCTAAGGTTAGGGAATAATGAAAATCAAACTTGGCAAAAAAAAAAATGGCTTTTCAGTATATTGAAAAGAGGATTGAATCCACCATGGACCAAGAAATCCCCTCATCAAATCCAATCTTGATTTTTACCTATGAACTGATTAGTCCCACCTGTCACTCAGCCTTTTTATCTCCCAGGTTCAGTGTAGGAGCAATTTTGGTGTGGTTTGTCAATTTGCTGTCAGTCCACTGAGACCAGAATACTGTTCACTGTGTTAAGAATAAAAAAGAGAATATAAACACATTTTATAGAGCTATTAGCAAATATTTAAAATACTTTTTAAAAGTCTCAATTTCTTAAAGAAATTGTAGAGCATAACAACAATGCAAAAATAATGATGAAGTCCCAGGGCTGGCAGTTAATGAGAACATTTTATTTCTATTGATCTCAGACAAACCTTGATTTGAAATATAGGTAACTTTAGGAGTTCCAAGCCAAAATACGAATATATCTTATGTAGCACTCAAGTATCCCTCAAGTGAAAGAAATTTGGAAAGATTTTGCATGAGCAAATAAATCACTTTAGAAAAAATAATGGTTTTATGTTTTTCATTAGCATTGTACCTTTGAACATATTCTTTCACGTCTCACTTACATTTTATCATAATATTTTCCTCTTGTTTGTTCTGCTGATAATGATTAACTTGATTTATGAACACAGCTAGAGAAGCTGGACAAGCCAAATACCTTTCCATATTAAAGACACTAAGTCTGTAAAACTGGGGGGTGAAGAAAAGAGATTTTCCCAACTAAAGCACTGATTATAGTCTTGATTTCTGAGAACAGTAAGGGATATAATGACGTCCTGTTTATCCTCTGTTGAGATAGAATCAACATTTTCTTTTGTTTCTTTTCTTTTTCTCCAGCAGAGCATTTATAAATGGTCACCCTATTTAAAATAAGTTATCGTAAAATGAGAAATATTTATACAACAATCCATTAGGGGAAAAAGTTATACCCATAACATTAAAGTTTGTTTGTCTTTATTTTGCATAGGGCTATCTCAAGTTTGATTGCTTCCTTAAATTTTCAGGATCCAGTTTGCATTTCACACATGGATCTCAACATAACACAGCCACTGACTTTATTTGTCAACACAATGGAGACATTATCCCTTGGCATTAACTAATTTAATGAGACATCCAGGCTTGAATTTGCAAAAGTGTATCCTACTTATAGGAATTCTTCCCATCTTGGAAATGTCATTCAGAAGAAAAGATGTATCTTATATTTTAACTTCAAGACTAATAAAATGATTCAGCATTAATCATGACCATTTAAGTGGTTACTCTATGACAAGCACACTATACATACTGTACATGCTAACCTTCAATATAGGCCTATTTTGCAAATAAACTATAAAAATTAGAAATGCTTTGGCTACAGATATGAGGAAAACTGACAATTATGGCTGATGCAAAAATATATCCATCTTCTCCAGATAAGAAGCTGTCTTGGTTACTTTTCTCTCATTGATGAGACAACCAAAATTAGGGAAGGGAAGGCTTATTTATTACAGTTTTGGAGGTTTCAAGGGTTGGCTCCAAGTAGCATGGTGGCATGGCAGGGGAGCCATTCATGGGTGCCACAAACCACAAGCCTGAACAGTAAAACAGAGAAAGACATCCTTCTTCCCACTCTGCATGCTGGCTCCACCCCTGGGTGGGTATAGCATTCATAGCACCAATCTGAGTGCTAGACAATGAACCAATAGTAAACACTAAATTTGGCTGCATCCATGATAGCATGAGGCTTGGGGAGGCATCTGAACATAAACCATAACAGAATCAATGGAAAATATAATGCAGTCTGGGGTTTGTGTGGAGACTCAATAATATCATCTGAGAATCTATATTCTGCCCCAGCAGTCTCAGCACACTAAAGTAGTTCCTCCTGGTTGACTATGCAATGGTGGTTGCAATACCTAGCTTCACATTTTCTGTTTTTATTAGTCTAGAATGGTTAGGAAAATAAAAACTACCCTAGGTGTTTTAAATGTAAAGAAAATCTTAGTATAAACAACTGAGTACTCAGGGTATTGTTGAGAAGGAAGTCTAGACAAGGTCACACAGGCCACTGCTAGTTTCAAGTATGCTATCAATTTTTAGGACTTAGGATTCTGTAAGAACCACAGAAAACAACTAAGCATGATTTCATTTCATCACTCAGCCACCCTTGTAAGAATGTCTCCGGTGGATTGGTCTGCAGTTGTTAAAGATCAGTAAAATGGCTCTGCTTCTCTTTTGCCTTCCAAATCTCACATGAGGGCTGACTCTAAATTGAAATGCTAAATTGAGATATAAATTCTATGAAAGGTAGTTCCCAGGCTTCCAACCCTTGCAACCTAGGAAAAGGCATATGTAGAAAGACAAAACGTATACTATGTTGATGATAGATAAACCAATACAGTGTTCCATGGATTCCAAGGTATAAAGAAGATCCACCTAAGAGCCATAATTAGCTTTTCTGGAAAGCAACAGTTTTCTGGTTCTATTTACCTCTGTAGTGCTGGATCTTCTTGCAATGTACGGCTGGAAGAAAAGCTGGAAAATGTACGGTCAGCCCATCCTGCCTATGTGGTGGAGGCAAGAAAGAACCTCAGGAATACTCTTAAAATATAGGGAAGAGATTGAGATAATATATACAATTTTTAAGTTAACAAAGTACTTTCACAAATATAGAAAAACAAAAAGCAAAAGTCAAGAGATGCCATAGAAAAATGATCAAATAGATAGATAGATAGATAGATAGATAGATAGATACCAGTACTCAGGTGTGTGTGTGTATATGTATATATATATATACATATACACACACATATATACATATATATATATATATATATATATATATCAAGTTATTAGAGATAAATATTCAAAAAAGACACCAAAGCATGTTAAGGAAATCCTCAACATCACAAGTAATCAAAAAATAAGTGAGAGACAAAATGAGATCTATCATCCAAAGTCATTTGCAAAAATTAAAACTTTATGCAAGCAAACAACAATACAAGTTTAATGATAGCATATTCGAATGAGTTCACATAGTGAAAAAGTAAGAAAGAGAATGAAGACAAAGAATTAAAGAAAAAAAACCAGAAAGATCCTTTTTGGACAATAATGATAATAGGCCATCAATGGGGGGGGTGATATGATTTAACCCATAGAAAATTATGTTAATGAAAAAGACCAAAAAGTGTACTCATTTAGTAAAATAAATAACTTGGCTTTAGTAGCTACACTCATTCATGCCTTCATAGAATTATGTTACCTGAGAAGTTTCAATGTATGGATTCTGATTTATTTGTACATGAACCTATTTTGGTTAACATAACCTTTTAAAGGTGACATTCTCACACACAATGGTCACTAATCATGAGAAGGTTCTTGCATTCCACAGCAGAATAGAATGCAATTCTAAGCAACTGCGGGAAACTGAACACAGTGAAGGACCAGCGAGCCCAGATTCAGAGAATGTAAACACCGCAGGGACAGCATGCTCCTTCTTCTTGGAAATAAAGAAGTGGTTCTTCTTGTTAGCATATGAGTGAAATATTCAAAACTCCAAAGGATATTTTTAATTTTCTAAGAGTGTGTTAAGAAACAATCAGACATTGGCCATTCATGGACTGAGGGGAGAAAGAGCAAAGGCACACCAGCAAACAAGCCCAGTTTCAGAACCAGTACCATGTGCAGGCCGCCATGCAAGTGGATGCCTTTGGAGCTCTGGTGTTTCACTAACATTGCAGGTCTAGGGCCAGTGATCTGACCATAGGTTCAGAGGATAGCATTATACAGCGCGGCATCTAGGGGGAGATCTTCCGAGGCTTGCGACCATTGTTGATTCCCTATGGTCTTGTTTTGAGGTGCTACATCATTTCTATTGTTTTGTTGGGTTGGGTTTTACTCTCTTTTGCTTTGTTTGATTATGTTAAATCTGATAGCAGGAGCAGCTATTTCAAAGATGGAGAGATACATTGTGTTAGCAATTTTGGATTTACTGCTGGCTTGTTTTGAAATCCTTTATTGCATTTATTATTTTGTTTTTATTGTTTCTCTTCTATTCTGTTCTGTTTTATTTTTACTATGCCCAAAATTATCTGCAGCTATTTTGAAGATCTCAAAAAGTATTATGGTAACTATTGTTGATTTCATAATGGTTTGAAACCTTGTATCTCTTACACTGGTTTGTTTTGATTGGTTTTATTCTCTTTAAAGTAAAAAGACAAAAAAGGGAAACAATCAGACATAATCTACTTAGGTGTCTCAGTCCTCCGTTTATAAAGTTTCTTTCTTTTGGTTTCAAACACCTCAGCAGTAAATCTCCCTTTTGCTCTCAATTAGGAGAAACAGACCATACTCCTGTCAAACCCCAGGGCTCAGGGCTTCCCTGGTAGTTCACAGAGATGGACACCCTGTTTTATTCTAGGCTGGCTGCTGTGATCATATCTAAAAACAACTACTCTTTTCTCAATTTAGACACCAAAAGGTGGTGTCCTCTCTTCTCAAACTGAAGAATTCAGTGCAGCCAGAGTGCATAAACGATCGGGACATAGGACAACATAGAAACACCCCTGAACACAGACTCCTTGTCTTGGTGCATGAACGGTGTCACTGGAGGATCAGAGGCCAAGCAATTCATCAGTATCCTGGTAGCAATTAATCAAGCTTATCTTTCTTCACAGGTGAAGAGCTGATGTTTACAAGACAAAAGACAGCAGGAGCAGAGTTTCCCAAGGATTGCCTAGGAAACCCTTACAGCTTAGTGAGGATGAGCTGCTTAGCATCCTTGAATGTCCACTTCCTCTAAAAAATAATTAAAGGATTTCCAAGTACACAGAATTACTGTAAAGATCAAATAAGGCATTTTACAAGAAGGCAGGCACAGAATACGGCTTGTATCTGCTAAAATCTTTATGTCTTTACTTTTTCACAATACACTCTTCATTGGGGTGGTATGGAATGTATACTTCTTTGGGTAAAAAGGGGCAAAACTATTCAAATGAAATGATTATAACCATATATTATGAACCTCCTTTCAAATAGTGAAACCAGCATTCAGGATGATCATCTTCATATTTCACTAAAGCCACGTTCCCCATCGATATTACATAACCAAACGCAGCTAAGTATTCTACTGTTTTTCTGTACCTGAAAGGAATCCAGTGATTCTTGTGTATTCCTTTATTTATTAAATATTTCTGTAAACAACACTAGGATGTCCCATCTATACTTCTAGACACAAAAAGTATGTTGTATTTTATGACTTAATGGCATTTTAAGGGTGATTTTGACTATTTTTGATTTTGATCCCTTCTCCCTAATTATTAAACATGAGACCCCACTGGCCGTTAGTAGTAACGATATTAAGTTCTGAGTCCAACAGCCTGGATTGGACATACTGTACAACAGTAAGCAAATTATTAAACCTCTCTGAGCCTCATTTCCATAATCTATGAGAGCAATTAGTATAATACTTGGAATTTAAACTTGGAAACACTCAATTGTATTGGTTTACACTGTTGCCACTGCTACTGTTATTACTCCATTGTTGCTGTTATCTTACCATTATCTTCTAATATATTTATGTTACTCCATTTGCTCTCCTGGAACCTCTAAGCATGGATTTCAGTAAGCATGCTCCTTTTATATTCCAGTTTGTCACAGATAGCACTTTTTTTCCAAGTTTATTAACAATGAAAACATTAGATTAAAAGAATCATTCTTTAAATACTCTGGCCTAGGCATTAAATGGAAAAATAGAGCTGTCATTTAAAAAGTGAATAGCAAAGAGTAAACCCTCCCCGTGTCCTCATTTTCACTTTGATGTGCCACAAATGAAGAATAAATAAATAAATAAAACTAGCTGACACGCTTCAAATATGAAGGCACCATATTGTTGTCACTCTGCATCCTGAAACAGCTGAGCCATCTTGCTACTCAGGCTGTCGAAGCCTTTGAAGTTAGAAAATACTACTGCCTGATCTTCCTGCCCTGATAATTAAGACATAGTGGTGGCAAATCAAAAGAGACATGTCACCTAGCATCTACATTCCCTTCCCGAGGTGAAGGCAGGGAAGGAGAGGAAAAGTAAGCTCCGAACCGCAATCATAAATCAATTGGCTCTGCTTTCAGTAGGAAAAGACCAGCAACTTTTATATTACAACTCAATCCTGCCTCATAACCCCAAATCAATTTTCCCCTTGTGTGTTTTATGGTCTATAATCTTTGAATTTATTTTTCTTAAGACTAATGTTTCTTCTAGGAAAGGTAGGGGAATGCTGTCTCTTTTTAAAAAAAAAAATTATCTACCTATGGGGGGAGAATAGATGCACATTTTGTCATTCTTCTTTGTCATAAGCAATTGCTGTCATAGCATAAATTCAAAACAGGTTGTGCTTCTGAAGCTGTGTTCAAATCTGAGCAGGGGACATGTGGGATATAAAGGTTTATTAGTATAAATGGATAAATAATGAATGTTGAGTCTTGGGAACCTTGTGTTCCAGCTAGTTGACTCCAGTAACATGTCATAATATAGTTTTAAAGATTCAACTAGGGAATATCGTCACAAAGATAAATTGATCTTAACTCTAATTGGAAAGGCATAGAAAACATATTGCCATGTTTGTTTCTTTACCATAAATAATTTGAGTTTATGAATTCAAGTGTGATTTATTTGTAAGTATATCGTAATCATCGAAGTGGGTGACAGATTTTTTTCTTTGGAAACTTACTGATAAATATATTCAGAATTAAAACCTGTTAACTCCAGAGATCATGCCTAAACATTATTTTAAGTAATATTTTCCTACTGTTCTCCTTCTGGACTCTGATCTTTCTTTTTACTGAAATATTATTTAAATGGAAGGATTCACCATGAAGTGTTGCAAAAAAATCTTAAGTGGTTTAAAGTCAAAGGAAAATCTAACTTGACAAATGAAATTAAACATTACCCCTCATTTTCAAGAAGTGAAAAAGAAAATTTTCAAGACAACACTTTTTGGTCAGATGTGGTGATGCACACTTGTAATCCCAGCACTCAGAAGGCTGAGGCAGGAGAATCACTGTGAGTTCGAGGCCAGCCTGAACTGCACAGTGAAACCCTGTCTCAAAAAGACAGAAAACAAAACAAAATAAATAATTTTTAAAAACCCGTTTTTCAACTTTCAGCTGACCCGTATTATGGTACTGTCAATGAATTATCAAAATCATAAGGATGAGAAGATTTAAATAATAGCAAGAGTAAAACTATATCAAATTAAAAAGTGTTGCTACAAGGGAAACAATCAAAAGAGCAAAGAGACAATTTAGAGAATAGGAGAAAATCTATGCCAGCTTCCAACAGAGAATTAGTATCCAGAATACACAAAAAACTTCAAAAACTTAACACCAAACATTTGAATAGCCTAAATCAATGAGTGGGAAAAACACCAGCATATTTCTCAAAGAAAGAAGTACAAATGGCTGATAAGTATATGAAAAATTGTTCAACAGTTTTAGTCATTAGAAAATGCAAAACAAAATGACACTGAGATGTCATTTAACTCCAGTCAGCATGGCTATCATCAGGAATACAAATAGCTATAAATTCCTGCAAGGTATGAATATATTGAAGGTTATAGAGTAAATCAGTATAACCACTACAGAAATCAATATGGAGCTTTCTCAAAAAACTAAAAATTGAACTACTATACCATTCCTTGGTACATACCCAAATAAATTAAAGTCAGCATTGCAGGGGCATACCAGCATATCTATGTTTACTGTGCTGCAATACAGAATATCTAAGAAATGGAACCTGGCTAGGTGTCCCTCAGCAGATGAATGGGCTAAGAAAATGTGGTGTATATACATAGTGGAGTATTATTCAGGAACAAATAAGAATGAAAATTCATCATTTACAGAAAAATAGATGGATTTGGAGATCACCATGTTAAGCAAAACAGACTCAGAAAGACAAAAATATAGCATATTATCCCTAATGCATAACATCTTAAAAATGTGACAAGAAAACAGAAGAGAGACTTATTAGACAACAGGAGGTGATAAAGGGAAAAGAAGAGGGGTGTAAGAGTAATAAGGAACATGAATAAGATCAAACTATATTTCACACATTGAACATACCACAAGGAAGTGAAACCAGGGAGAAGGGTGGGGATGAGAGAGGAGAGAGGAGGGAAAGAAACCATGCTATGCGCTTTTACAAATTAAACTCATTAAAAATATGCACTAATAAAAATATGTGTAGAAAAACAAAAAATTCATGTAAGTTGTGAAAGAAGATACAGATTCTAGATCTTCCCAAATGACTTACAATCAAGTTCCTTCTTGTCATTACTAGATGGACATCCAAAAGCCATGTTAAAAATAAATTTCAAATATGAAAAAATAGCTACCTACTAGGTAATCATTTTTTAAGCTTGCAAAGGATTCAATGGTCTTCATGAATTCTTGAGCTAAGATAGACCTGGCAAGAAGGAACAACTAGGAAATAGAAATGTAAATCATTTACAACGTTGAGATGCTGCTTTAACTGAAGAGAGGTTTGAATGGCTAAGTGTAGGCGGGACTGGATGGAGAAAAGGGGAACCATAGAGGAATGGCTAAAGTTACGATTGGGCGTGTGGTCTTCCTAGAGCACGTGTCATGTGATACTTGACTGTGTTTAATCATGAAGGGGAGATGATTGAAGAATTCCAGATTTTCAGTGTATCCCAGAACCTGATGAACTGTACCTCATATTCCATAAAGAAGGGAATGTTAGATGTATCTCTTGGGACCTCTTCAGATCCCAGAAGAGTCAGACATCTGTGGTAGACACAGGCCTCTTTCAAAGTGGAGGTTACCAGGGTGACTGAAGAATAGGTCAGATGTAGCAACTAAATGTATTTTCACTGCTACCATTGTGTTTCAACTAACATTGCTATGCCCTCCTACAAGTTATAACTGTCTAATGCATGCATAATCTCACTAGACCTTTGCTGAGGACCTCAAAAATGACAGCACTATTATTATTACCAACTCCATTTACATGTAACACGAGGACAAAACAGGTTAATGATGGCCCCAAAATGTCTTAGATGTCAGTGGCAGAAGCTGAAACAGATACTAGGCCTTTGTGTATTCGAGTGCATATTTCCAGACAGATGATACCACCTTTGAAAATGCATCACCTATGAGAGGAAATGTGGGGACAGAAATTTGGTTTGATGAAAAGAAGATAGAGAAGTGGAAAGGAAATAGTAAAATTCATTTGATATTTATTCACATACCACTTAATATATTCCAAGTTATCCATTGTAAATATTGACTCACCAATACATACTGACAACAGTCCTATAAAGTAGATACTACTTATAGTCCTATTTGTAAGGCTCAGAAAATGAAACCCAAAGATCTTAAACATTTTTACAAGAACTTTTCCACCCAGCTGGCACCCATATTCTTAACTGGAAAGGTGTAGCTTCGGGATTCCTTGTTGGAAAGGCTAGGTGTGGTGGTATAAGTCAAATAGCTGGCACATTACATGGAAAATGGTGTGTAGAAAAAGTTAAGTACAATTTGATCAACATGAAGAAGGCAGCTAGCAGACTTATTTAGCTAAAGACAGGGACGCCTGTGATGATGCCACAAATAGGATGGAGACTGAGACAAGGATAGTGAGAGATGCTAAAAAGCATCTCACAAACAGGAAGCGCTCAGGATGGTACCCCTGTCGGATGGTACTCGTCACTTTCCCAATGCTGGGATGAAATACCTGACATCTACAGTTTAAAGGAGGAGTTATTAGGCTCATGGTTTTAGGGGGTTCCGTCCATCTGGCTGGCCTCAAAGCAGAAACATCATGCTAGAAGAGACCGGCAGAGTAAAGCTTCTCAGTTCATGTCGATGAGGAAGCAGAGCAGGGGAACAGCACCAGAAAGAAAAGGGTCAGAGACTGAATATAGACTCCAGGGTCACATCTCCACGACCTTTCTAAAATGTGCTTTACAAATCTCCTAGACAACTCCTAAGCCATCCAGGTTGACAATTAAACTTAACCATCACACATGTTCTTTTTGACACCTTGTTCAGTCATCTGTGGAGCTCAGAACCATTCATACCATGGTGAGATTGCCTAAGCATTCTTTTGCCTCTGAGTTTCTAGTTAACTCTTACTTTAACCCAACTCTAAAGATATGTCTAGTGTCTTGAAATACATTTTCTTCCCAATATCCATGCTAGATTAGTTCCAAGAAACCCACAGACTCACAAATATAAGATGTTTAAGTCCTTTAGCTAAAACAGCATTATTTGTGTAAAACTGTATTCCTACTTCCTGTATTCTTGAAATTATCTCTAGACTACATATAGTACCTAATATTATATAAATACACCATGGAAAGTTTTCTATTTTTGTTTAGGTAATAATAAAAAGAAACAGAATTCTTAATATAGCCCACACAGAAGTAACTTTTTTCAAATAGTTCAGATTCAAATTGAATGAACTTGAAATTGCAGAACTCATGGATATAGAGAACTGTGACTCCACAGCTCAAACATTACCAGTTTATCAGTCTCTGAAAATACAAAAGTGGAAGGACTACAGCATTGTCCTTCAAGCAATAGACTTACCAGACAGTTGTTAAAAGGATATAAACCACAGACTAAGGGCAAAAATCAGCTTCTCTATGGGCTAGAAAACACATAAGACGAATATTGCTTTTACCTTGGAGCAAAGTTCTCCAAGAAAATGACCTTATCAGGACTTAGAAAGGGAAGAATGGGGGGCCTAACTGGACTATGCTTAGTGAGCTCCAGGCAGCAAGCAGGGCAGGAATCCACCCCTGGGCCCTGACCTCTCATGCTCCAGTGGCAGAATCCCAGCACACATGGGGCAAACTTGGAACTCTGTCCCCAGGCAGTAAGGCCATACCCTGCATCTGAGGCTACCCCAGGATGCATGACAGGGACCAGTGGGCCTAACCGAACTATGCTCAGCGAACTCCAAGCAGCCAGCAGGGCCCAGAATCCACCCCTGGGCCCTGACTGCACATGCCCCTGCAGAATCCCAGTGTGCACTGGGCAAACTTGGAACTCCGCTCCCAGGGGAACCTTGCACTACAGCGGATTATCTGTGCTAGCTTGAAGGGAGATTAAGTGACTGCCTCACTAAAACAGAAGATCTCAGTTGGCTCCAGTCAGTGTGGTGAGTACACCTAAAATAGAGTGAGTACACCTAAAATAGAGGTGTACAGTGGCTAAATAGGGCCAGTAGTAAAGCTCCCTCCAACTAACTGTAAGACCTTGATAAGTTTGACAAGAGTGAGGATGACCCCTCCCTACACACAGAAAACATCAGGCAGAGTGAGGACTGTGTCAAAAAGGGCTCCCCCAACTTGAAGAAAATCAAAAGGGCTTATGAGATACACAGGCACTCAATAGGGACACAGTAGGGCCTCAGCCAACACAAACACTATAGACAAGGAGATCTGATGACCTGGAATACCTGAAGATAAAGTACTAGCAGGAACAAAAAGTTGACCTACATCAATACTACTAGGTTTGTCAGCCCAGGAAGAATACAGGACTCACCCAACAGGCCCTGCAGCAGGGAGTCAGGTGACTGGCCCACCCATTCATTGTGGGACCCAGCAATTGGACGAAAATCAACCTTACAGTAGGACACCAAGATACACACTACCAACAGTTGACACTAGCGGGTCTGAAGGAACAAACACTAACTCGGAAAGGGAAAACGGCAAAACAAAAAAGCAAAGTGCAATCTCAAACATCTAGCCCACCAGGAGCAAGTACAGGAGACATTGAAATAAAGGACTCCAAAAGTAACACACCGGAAATCTCTGAAAAGATAGTGAATGAAATTAAAAAAAAACTCCATGAGGACATAGAGGAAATCTAATTAGAAGTACTCTCCCATGTAAAGATAGAAGTAACAACCTTAGTAAAGGAGTTGCTGAGCACAGCTAAAGAAGAAACAGAGAAAAAAGTACAGGAGCATGGGAAACTGAAACCTTGACTGAACAGTATAGAAAACAAGCAGAATACATGAAGCAAACTGAAAGAGACATCCAAGAAACAAAAACTTCTAATAAAAGCATGCAAAAAGATTTAAATGAAGCTGAGGATAGGATTTCAGCCCTTGAGGACAGGATTGCAATTAGTGATCATGAAAGGGTAGAACTTTTAAAAAATACCAAAGCAGCATGAAATGACAATCCAGAGACTTCAAGATGATGCCAGAGCAACAATATAAGATTAATAGGCATTAGTGAAGACACTGAAGTCAATATAAACAATATAAGTAAAATATTCACTTTCCCAAACATGGGGAAAATTTCCCAAACATGGGGAAAAAATCTGATATGCAGGTAAGTGAGGCATATAGAATGCCAGATAGTCACAGCCAACATAAATCTACACCCAGACACATAATAATTAAGATCTCAGACATACAATATAAAAACTGAATACTAAAAGCTTTTAGAGAAAAGACACAACTCACCCATCAAGGAAAGCCCATTAGAATCACAGCAGACTTTTTAGCACAAACACTCAAGTCAAGACATGCTTGGAGTGAGATATTTCAAGCCCTGAAAGAAAACAACTTTCAACCTCGACTGGTGTACCCAGCAAAACTTTCATTCAAATTTAATGGAGAAACAAGATACTTCCATGACAAAGAACAACTGAAGAAATTCACATCCACCAAACCAACCCTAGAAAGAGTTTTGAAAGACATACTAGACAGAGATAAAAATGACCACAATCCCCAGAACAACAGAAAGAAACCACCAGGTAGGACAAGCAATTAAATAAGAGGGAAAAGTAGAAAGCAAACTATTGGAACATAACATGATAAAGTTGAG